>OZ012741.1:151432176-151646959 GCA_963859935.3 Lathyrus sativus | reverse complement strand
ATTATATTTAATAATTAATTATTTAATTGAATATGTGCTTAAATATAAGTGGATGTCAAGATAATCCATTTCGAAATAATGAGAATTTTAAATGATTATCATTCTATATATAGGCTATGATCTCAAATATATCATGCTATAAGAAAATTATCTTTTTTTCTCCCCATTCGAAGAGTATTAAAGACATTACGAGTGTCGGTTGAGAAAAATCCACAAGCCAACCAGTGTCAAACACTTGTCTCTACACTTTTGTATTTTAGAATTATCAATGTCATTGTCTAAAAATCTTTCACATTATATTCGTCAAGGTATTCCTAAAATCATTAATATCAAAATGTCATAGATCCTAAGGTTTGTGTCCATGGGGAGACGCTTAAGCGCTCCCAGCGTGATGAGTGATCAGTGCATATTTATGCACTTTCTCCTATATTTTTACTTAGGCATTTCTTAACTTTATCTTGATTATTTTTATCTTTTATTTTGTTTTTTATATTTTATTTTATTTTTGGCTTAATTTGATTTCCGCACTTATTTTTCAGCTTTAGCAGTCTGCACGGAAACGATCATAACTGGAGTTCCGGAAATCCGTTTGAGGCGTTCTAAAAATCGTCGGAAAGCTAAGAGAGAGAGGTATGACTTTCGTGTTGGAGTCGAAGTCAGATTTGGAGCCCAAAATTCCAGAATTCCGTTTGAAGTTACTGCATTAGAATTTTATTTTAGTGTTGGGTCATGTATTGGGCCTGGGTTATGTTTTCGACCCAGTTGGGTTATGACCCGAATTTGCTTTCTTTTTAAAGGAAAAATACTCGTGTTACTGTTCACCTAGTTACATTTTCACGAAAAATACATTCGGAGCTTTGAGAGAACCATGGAGAGCTAATTCCTTAGAGTCATTCTGCTGTAATCGCGTTCCAACGCTTTGAGGTTTTTACTTTATCAATCTAATTCGTTTCTCTTTCAACACTATTGTATGAATTGCTTTTGCTTAATCTGTTAGTTTATAGAATTGTTTTGATTAAATTCGTATGATTGCATCCTTAGCTTTTATTCGCCGTTACGTCGCTTTGTCGTTAATTCGTGTTTATTATTCGTGTTTGCTTAATTCACGAAAACTTAATCTGTTTGCTTAATTTGGAATATAGGATTGTTAATCTAGTTTTTGTCTTTTGCGCTTGTTAATTGACATAGGAATCAAATAGAGATCGAAATTGCTTAGGAAATTGGTAAGGTAGAAACCCGTGATAAGCCGGAACCGAAAACAGTAGATTGACTTATTTTGATAATCACTTATTTTAACCGCTTAATTGCATTTTATTTGTTTATCCGATCAGAAACCAAACCAACTCCCCCTCCATTTTGAATTTGGTAGATTAATCACATAAAATAATCCTTGAGACGATATCCGAGTTGAATTGTCGCTGTATTACGTTTTCATCAAAAACACTCGTTATGATCCGCGCGCACAACTGATCAATGAGCTAGGCCCTCCACGACGGAGAGATGGATTGGGCCGACCCCGTGTGATGAGCGGGACAGAGCAATATATATATATATATATATATATATATATATATATATATATATATATATATATATATATATATATATATATATATATATATATATATATATATATATATATATATATATATATATATATATATATATATATATATATATATATATATATATATATATATATATATATATATATATATATATATATATATATATATATATATATATATATATATATATATATATATATATATATATATATATATATATATATAGACACATATATATATATATATATATATATATATATATATATATATATATATATATATATATATATATATATATATATATATATATATATATATATATATATATATATATATATATATATATATATATATATAAGAATCTTAATCGGTTGAGTAAGTAAATAAAATAATTAATTATATTTAATAATTAATTATTTAATTGAATATGTGCTTAAATATAAGTGGATGTCAAGATAATCCATTTCGAAATAATGAAAATTTTAAATGATTATCATTCTATATAGGCTATGATCTCAAATATATCATGCTATAAGAAAATTATCTTTTTTTCTCCCCATTCGAAGAGTATTAAAGACATTACGAGTACCGGTTGAGAAAAATCCACAAGCCAACCAGTGTCAAACACTTGTGTCTACACTTTTGTTTTTTAGAATTATCATTTTCATTGTCTAAAAATCTTTCTCTTTATATTCGTCAAGGTATTCCTATAATCATTAATATCAAAATGTCATAGATCCTAAGGTTTGTGTCCATGGGGAAACGCTTAAGCGCTCCCAGCGTGATGAGTGATCAGTGCATATTTATGCACTTTCTCCTATATTTTTACTTAGACATTTCTTTAATTTAGCTTGATTATTTTTATGTTTTATTTTGATTTTATATTTTATTTTATTTTTGGCTTAATTTGATTTCCGCACTTATTTTTCAGCTTTAGCAGTCTGCACGGAAACGATCATAACTGGAGTTCCGGAAATCCATTTGAGGCATTCTAAAAATCGCCGGAAAGCTAGGAGAGAGAGCTACGACTTTCATGTTGGATTCGAAGTCAGATTCGGAGCCCAAAATTCCAGAATTCCGTTTGAAGTTACTGCATTAGAATTTTATTTTTGTGTTGGGTCATGTAATGGGCCTGGGTTATGTTTTCGACCCAGTTGGGTTATGAACCGAATTTGCTTTCTTTTTAAAGGAAAAATACTCATGTTACTATTCACCTAGTTACATTTTCACAAAAAATACAGTCAGAGCTTTGAGAGAACCATGGAGAGCTAATTCCTTAGAGTCATTCTGCTATAATCGCGTTCCAACGCTTTGAGGTTTTTACTTTATCAATCTAATTTGTTTCTCTTTCAACACTATTGTATGAATTGCTTTTGCTTAATCTGTTAGTTTATAGAATTGTTTTGATTAAATTCGTATGATTGCATCCTTAGCTTTTATTCGCCGTTACGTCGCTTTGTCGTTATTTCGCGTTTATTATTCATCAGGTTTTTCCGATCGTTTCCTTTCCCGTTCTGAGGGATAAATAACGAAAGGTGGCGACTCTTCTGTTTTGCCGGCACCTTATATATCTTATACCTATTCGTCAGGTTTTTCCGATCGTTTCCTTTCCCGTTCTGAGGGATAAATAACGAAAGGTGGCGACTCTTCTGTTTTGCCGGCACCTTATTTTCGCCGAAGCGACAGCTGGCGACTCTGCTGGGGACTTGATAGTTTCCTAGGGATCCAACGTCCCTTATGCGAGTCAGTTTGGGGATCCAACGTCCTCTGCGAGAGTCAATCATAGCGCTTGTATGATTACTGTTGCGGTGGAAATAGGATCACAAACTATTAATGAGTTTGAATCGCAATTCAATTCACAACCGCTCTTTGATTTATCCGAAGGAAAAGGTCAAAAGAGGGAAAACCTATTTTGCATCGTAAACACAATGCGGGGAAAGATCTAGGGTTCGGGGGTTGGTTAAATTTAGGGAAGGTATTCGCACCCTAAACTTCTGTAGTACTCTACAGGAACCTTTTTTTCAGATGTTTACTATTTGCTTTATTTATTTGCTTAAGGTATATGTACAAAGGATTAAAAGTGAGAAAAGAGACCTAAGGGGTTAATTCTAAGTTTACTCGGCAAGACATCGCATCTTGTGCCTACGTATCCTTACTGGAGTGGAATCAGAGTAATCGTAGTTCCCCACAAAAGGGAGGTTAGAGACTTCTTGACTGTGGTCAAGGTCTCAAGGGGAATAAACGCATCTTAAGGACACGCTTACGCGGAGTGTAGAAACTCCAAATCTCTATGTTGAATTGTTAAGTTGTAATTAGGGTTAAATTAGGGATTCCACGGCGGGAAACCCTAAAATGAGCGCGGCGACTCTTTGACCTAATGCTAGGGGTAAAATTGTAATTTTGCCTGCGGCGAGGCATTTGTGAAAATTAGGGTTTGTGAGAGTTGTAAGGGTTTGAAGTTGAGGACTATTGACACGGCAGTCAAAAGCTAGGGCTAATTCCTTCGGCAGTGCGCAGTGTGACTGGAATATTGATAAATGCGGGAGAAATTGAATTATGCAATAATGACATAATTTAACTATGCAAGCAGAAATTTAAAGAGCAGTAAATAAAGCG
Source organism: Lathyrus sativus (assembly GCA_963859935.3). Lineage (NCBI taxonomy): Eukaryota > Viridiplantae > Streptophyta > Magnoliopsida > Fabales > Fabaceae > Lathyrus > Lathyrus sativus. The sequence goes on along the minus strand of OZ012741.1, from coordinate 151,642,775 downwards.
CGATTATTGGTTCGCGAGGTTACATATGAGAAGCAGTTACAATATAGTAATGAACTCTGAATGAAAAATAAGATGAAATAAGTAATGAGCTGCAAAATGAACAAACGACATTAGTGGACAGAGTTAGGCGGCAATCAAATGAGTTACGAGACAATGAAGAGAAAGACGCAAATTTGAGATTTTTATTATTGTTTTAAAAAATCTTAAATAATTTAATGTTAGCTTGCAACAAAAAGTTTAATTTAAAAATGTTTTACTCTAAAAAAAAGGTTTTATTTTTAATATTTTTGAGAAAAGTTTTTCTTGTTTTATTTTAAAAAAGTTTTTTTATTTATCCTTAATATTTACATAAAAATGTTTTTTATTTATTTTTAAAAACAGTTTTTTCTGAATTATAAATATAAAATGTTAAAAACAGTTTTAAAAAACATAAAACAAATTTTAAAGAAACAAAATAAAATAAATAAAAAGGGGGGGGGGGGGGGGGGGGGTTGGGCCGGTAACCACGCCCGGACCCAACCCAGTTGTTAGTCAAAAGATGAAATGTTTTTTAGGGTTTCCAAACCCAGACTTCTTCTCGCGGCGCCGTTGTTCTTCATCTTCCTCTTCTTTCTCTCGCGATCGCTATGTATTGCGTCTTCTTCTACAAAAAACATGAAAAATAAAGAATATGTGAGTTAACGCGTGAGGGTTTACATTTGTCTTTAGCCGATGATGTTTGAAGTTGAGGCTACGGAGTTGATTGCCCGCCGTTTAGACGGCGAAGGCGATCTTCCTTCGTTGGCGCTTCGCTCGTGGTTTTATGATGTTTGTTCGTCGGAGACGATGATGAGGGTGCCGGTCCCTCTGAGTCTCGGCCGCCTCCTTCTAGCGCCGCCTAGGGTTTTCGCGATCTCCTTCCTTCGTTAGGGTTTCGCTCGTAATCTTCGTTCGTTCGCCTCTTTCTCGCGGCTACCCGTTAGCGTTTTTGATGGTGAGATTGTTCCCTTCTTATACTTTTCTGACCCTCTCCTTTTTGGGCTTTTGATGTTGGATTTGCGTTATTGCCTTATGATTTCGTGATGATTCGATTTGATTTTGATTTTTCGTAACCAACATACTTTTGATTTAATTGGAAGTTTGATATGATTTCCTTCCTTTTCTGCGCTTGCTCGGAACTGAGATTGGATTTGATTTGGGATGTGGTTCGATTTTCTGATACGATCTTTTTGATTTGTTTTGAAACTTTCCATTGATTCGATTTTGTTTGATCATTTTCTGATATGCTGATTGGATTTTTGCAGATGTGGATTGGATTGCCTTCGAATTTCACTTGATCTGTTTGACATCTGACTTAATTCGTTTTTGATCTCGAACTGATTTGCTTGATTGAAACTGAATCGTTTTCGATTTGGCAATTTTTGATGCAGTTAGCTTTTCCTCTTCTTCTTTCAGAGAGGGCTGGTATCGAGGCTTAGGTCGAGTCAAACGCCGGGAAAGGTATACGGCAATGATGACATCATTCTGAGCCTTCGAGGGATGTTCTTCGATGATGTCGCGGTTGTCTTCTGCTGGTTGGCTTCGACGCTCGGTTGTGACTGTAAGCTGGGCCATGATGCTGATTAACTGAGTCGTGGTGACCGATACGGACTGTTATGGTTTTGTGCACTTGTTTATCTTATGAACTGATATGTTTATGTTAGCTTATTCTTGTTCGTTCTGGTAAAATTCATGCCATGATTTTGTGTTGTGGCGTATTCTGAACTGATATGAACTTAGACTCTTCTGGCGTATGCTGGAATGATGAATGCGAAAATGATGACGAATACGACGACACAGGGACAGACGCTACGAAAAGAACACGCTGGGGAAAACGACGCGCTGAGACACAGTACAACACTGGGAAATTCTAAAAATGATGGTCAACTGGAGCAAACACGACCAATTGTCATTTTGGGAACGAGATTCTCAAATGGAGATGACACCTGTGAGACGGCCTCCACTGGGGAAATTAAAACTGGATCACGTACGATTGCAAGATCGATTACAGAATGCTGGAGCATTGAGCAAAGAATAACATCCAAGCTTCTGTAAACTATCTCTCGTGACAGGATCAAACGGACTTTTCGGAACTCCGAAACAAATATACAGGGTAAAGACCGGCTGTATGCCAAAATAAATGGACTTTAATGGGAAATGCCCTGATAAGCTTCTCGAGGGAGAACTGTCACTTATCGTTGGAATGGACTTACATGCCAAAATGGATAAGCACTCAAATAAAGAGGCTGCTGCTTATCTGATATATAAATCTTCTCATATTTAAGGTCGGCGCCTGGAATACGATTCTGATTCTTCTCTTACTGAAGGATAAATAAACTTCTTCATGCTTCAAGATCGTGCTCTCCTGAACATGAAAAGGGCTAACTGAACTTCCTCATACTTCAGAATCGTGCTCTCCTGAATACGATTCCGCTCTTTCGGGTAAATGAAATTCTTCATACATCAGAATCGTGCTCTCCTGAATATGAAAAGGGCTAATTGAACTTCCTCATAACTCAGAATCGTGCTCTCCTGAATATGATTCGGCTCTTTCTGGTAAATGAAATTCTTCATACTTCAGAATCGTGCTCTCCTGAATATGAAAAGGGTAAACTGAACTTCCTCATGCTTCAGAATCGTGCTCTCCTGAATATGATTCGGCTCTTTCTTGTAAATGAAATTCTTCATACTTCAGAATCGTGCTCTCCTGAATATGAAAAGGGCTAATTGAACTTCCTCATAATTCAGAATCGTGCTCTCCTGAATATGATTCGGCTCAAACCTCCCCGTATTTCAAGATCGTGCTCTCCTGAATACGATTTGGTTTCTTCTTTTACTAAAGGATAAATGAACTTCTTCATATTTCAGAATCGTGCTCTCCTGAATATGATTCCGCTCAAACCTCCCCGTACTTCAGGATCGTGCTCTCCTGAATACGATTTGGTTCAAAATCTCTCTATACTTCAAGACGACAGGGAAAATGGAAGCCCAACTGCTCCATGGAGATGGCCATTTGCTGCGAGTCATAACGAAGATAGGATCGGCTTTTTATGTGAGAAATGTCATATATTGATGTTGTAACATGTAGGACTGTAAAGTGTTGTACATATAGGTTTTCCATGCATGAACTGGCGTGTGTCTGTGAAGGATTATGGTTGAAAGATAGTGCAAAATAAATGCACATCCGGGTACAGTGATAAGCCTCTCGGGCGAAAAACAGTCGCATATCTGCCATGGTATGGTGAAAATCTTTTAGATGGTGCAAAATAAATGCACGTCCGGTTGGGATTGACGACCGACAAGACTGAGATTCAATCTAGGATCGAGCTAGAAAGAAGACTGGAAATCAAGACTCCATCGAGGGAATGAACTCGAAGGGTAGATATCTTATCCTGGCGAGGCAAGATAGCTGAAGTAACCGTCATCCACGAGGATCGAGCTCTGTGGGGAAACTGGAAACAAGTAAGTATTTTATGCTTAGGGCTGACAATCTATCTGGAGAGAATGGACGAACCCAGTTACTCGGCGGTAACGACCAATGATAGAGACACAATGAACCTGTGCATGCTAACGCGTATGTTAATGAATATGTTAATGGGGAATGTATGTTAATGTCTACGTATGCAAGATGTTATGAAATGAGTATGTAGTGAGTATGTATGTAATGAAATAGGCATGTGATGCTTATGCCCTTGCGTATGCTGACGAAACTGACTAGAGACAGGACGAGAGATGAAATAAACATCTCGACGGAGATACCCTGCGTTCTCTGCAACCAATACGTCAATCATGGGAGGGAATGGTAGGACCAAATCTGGTTTCAAAATTCTGAATTCTCTGGGGAGAAAGTAAATTGCTTAGGTGCATAGTATCACGTCTTCTCATGGGGAGAGGAAAACCTGAAGGACACTTTTGAGTTACCCAAGAAAAAGTTGTCAGCTTATAGTCTCGCTGGGGACTGTGTTAGAGCAATGATTTGAAAGTGTTTCTGCAATAATGATATTTTCGGGGAGTGAAGAGATCCTTCCGAAATTTCCACTTAGTCAAAGTAATTTATTATATTTCAAATTTGTTTTTTTTTTTTTTTTGAAGAACAATTTTTGAAAAATCTACAATGCACCTTTCATTTTCAAATTTTAAGAATAGACGCATTTTGCATAACAATAGAAAACAAAGAGCAATGCACCAAGGAATGTAAGTAACAAAATGGTATCTTTTATTAAAGGGTGGCAGCTCGCTGAAGGCATAGCTCCACAGATGATTATGTTTTAAAATTGGCAACATGGGAAAAGGTTACATTGAATCCAATGACACCTACTGACACTAATAACTAAGACTAATCCAGAATCTTGCTTTGGGCAAGGATGAAAGAACTGAAACATGGCTCTCATGCGGAAAGTGTGTTCGTGATGATCAGTGTCCTCTGATGCAACGAAATGCCTTTGTCCCTAACTTTTGCCTGGACCGCCCTCTCGGGTTTTCAATCCACCAGGACGCTCCTTTTTGCCTAAGTCGCCCTTTCGGGTTTTCAACTTAGCGAGCTTTTTATTATTATTTCTTTTTTCAACCCTTATTTTTGCCTAAGTCGCCTTTTGCAGGTTTTCGACTTAGCGGATTTTTAGGCATAATATTTTCGGACTGCATCAGAATTCACGGGATGTGCTAGTTCTTCACCGTCCATTGTTGTAAGTATCAGAGACCCTCCGGAGAAAACAGTCTTTACAACAAATGGGCCTTCATAATTGGGCATCCACTTTCCACGCGTATCTTTATGCACTGGCAAGATCTTTTTGAGTACGAGCTCTCCTTGACGGAACTCACGGATACGAATCTTCTTATCAAACGCTCTTTTCATCCGTTTCTGATATAATTGCCCATGGCACATGGCTGTCAAGCGCTTCTCGTCAATGAGATTCAACTGATCCAGTCTGTCTTGAACCCACTCAGCTTCCTCAAGTTCAGCTTCCATCAACACTCTTAAAGAAGGTATCTCTACTTCGATGGGGAGCACGGCGTCCATTCCATACACCAATGAGAAAGGTGTTGCCCCTGTCGAAGTTCTCACTGAGGTTCTGTATCCATGCAAAGCAAACGGTAACATCTCATGCCAATCTTTGTAAGTCACAACCATCTTTTGCAGGATTTTCTTGATATTCTTATTCGCAGCTTCAACGGCCCCATTCATCTTAGGACGGTACGGAGAAGAATTGTGATGAGTGATCTTGAAACTGTCACACAGCTCCTTCATAGTCTTGTTATTCAGATTGGTGCCATTGTCAGTTATTATCCGGCTTGGGATTCCATAACGGCAGATGATTTCTTTCCTGATGAAGCGGGCAACCACTTGCTTGGTCACGTTGGTGTAGGAGGCAGCCTCTACCCACTTGGTGAAATAATCAATAGCAACAAGGATAAAACGATGACCATTAGAAGCCTTCGGCTCGATTGCCCCAATCATGTCAATGCCCCACATAGAGAACGGCCATGGTGACGACAAAACATTCAACGGTGATGGAGGTACATGCATCTTATCAGCGTAAATTTGGCACTTATGGCATCTTCTAGCGTATTGGATGCAGTCAGCTTCCATGGTTAACCAATAATACCCAGCCCTTAACATCTTCTTGGACATAGCATAACCATTGGCATGAGTTCCGAAGGTCCCCTCATGAATTTCCTGTAGTAACATGTCCGCTTCCCGTTTATCAACACATCTGAGCAGGACCATGTCGTGATTTCTCTTGTATAACACGCCGTTACTGATAAAGAATTTGGACGCCAGTCTTCTCAATGTTTTCTTGTCCAGACCAGTAGCACCATCGGGATACTCTTGCTTGACGAGATAGTTCTTGATATCATGAAACCAAGGCTTTTCATCCACCTCAACTTCTTCGACCACCTGACAATAGGCGGGCTCAACTTTGCGCTCAATATGGATAAGAGGTGCTTCATTAACGAATTTAACTTTCCACATGGATGCTAACATGGGTAAAGCATCAGCAACGTGATTCTCGGATCTAGGAACATGCTCGAACTCTATCTCGTCGAAATACTTGATCAGCTCAACAATGTAGTCCTTATAAGGGATTAACTTCTCATTCTTCGTTTCCCATTTGCCTTGTACCTGGTAAATAACCAAAGCTGAGTCACCACTTACTTTAAGAAGTTTGATTCGGAGGTGAATTGCTGCTTCGAGGACAAGAATACATGCTTCATATTCTGCGACGTTATTAGTACACTCAAAGTCCAACCTTGTTGTAAATGGAGTGAATCCACCCTTTGGGTTCATCAAAACGGCGCATATACCATGCCCATTGAAATTCGAGGAACCATCAAACATCATCCTCCACCAAAGACCTGGTTCTGGACCTTCGCTCGGATCTGGCTCTTCACAATCTCTTTTAATCAACAAAATATCCTCGTCAGGAAAATCAAACTTAAGAGGTTCATAATCTTCAACTGGCTGGTCTGCAAGATAATCAGATAAAATACTACCCTTAATCGCCTTCTGGGGTACATACTGGATGTCATATTCGGATAACAACATGTGCCAACGGGCTAGCCTCCCAGTTTGAGCAGGTTTTTCAAAAATATACTTGATCGGATCTATTTTAGAAATCAACAATGTGGTATGACAGACCATATATTGCCGAAGGCGCCTAGCGGCCCATGCTAATGCACAACAAGTTTTCTCCAATGGTGAGTATCTGTTTTCGCAATCGGTAAACTTTTTGCTCAGGTAATAAATCGCATGTTCCTTTTTCCCAGTCTCATCATGTTGTCCAAGCACACAACCCATAGACTTTTCAAGAACAGTAAGGTACATAAACAACGGTCTTCCAGGCACGGGAGGAATCAGAATAGGGGGGTCTTGCAAATAACCCTTAATCTTCTCAAATGCTTTCTGACAATCGGGGTTCCACTCAACCGTCTGCCCCTTGCAAAGTAACTTGAATATCGGCTCACAAGTAGCGGTCATGTTGGAGATAAACCTGGAAATATAATTCAAACGTCCCAGAAAACCTCTAACTTGCGTCTCGGTTTGCGGAGCTGGCATATCTTGAATGGCTCGGACTTTGTCAGGATCCACCTCAATCCCTCGCCGGCTAACAATGAAACCAAGCAATTTTCCAGATCTGACACCGAAGGTACATTTAGCAGGATTCAATTTCAACTGATATTTCCTGAGTCGTTCAAACAGCTTCACCAAATGGTCTAGATGTTCCTCTTCACTCTGAGACTTGGCTATCATATCGTCCACATACACCTCGATCTCCTTGTGCATCATATCATGAAAAAGAGTGGTCATAGCGCGTTGGTAAGTTTCCCCCGCGTTCTTTAAACCAAAGGGCATGACTTTGTAGCAGAAGGTCCCCCAAGGAGTAATGAAAGTAGTCTTCTCTCAATCGTCGGGATCCATTTTGATCTGATTATAGCCAGAGAAACCATCCATAAATGAGAACAACGCAAAACTGGCTGTATTGTCTACCAGTGTATCAATATGTGGCAGAGGGAAGTCGTCTTTCGGACTTGCTTTGTTCAGGTCCCTGTAATCCACACACATCCTAACTTTACCGTCCTTCTTGGGCACTGGCACAATGTTGGCAACCCAATCTGGATATTTTGCGACTGCCAAGAAACCTGCATCCAACTGTTTTTTAACCTCATCTCGAATTTTCAAAGCCATGTCAGGTCTCGTTCTTCGAAGCTTTTGTTTGATAGGCGGACAATCTGGCTTAAGTGGCAACTTGTGAACAACAATATCTGTGTCTAGACCCGACATATCTTGATACGACCAAGCAAACACATCAATTTACTCTTTTAACAACTCAATCAACCTCGACTTAACCTCTGTCCCAAGCATTGCACCAATCTTGACCTCTTTCTTGTTCTCATATGTACCGAGATTAATTAAGTCCACCTGCTCTTTATACGGTTGAAGCTCTATGTACTCGTACTCAATCAATCTTGTCAGTTCAGCGGGTACTTCAAAATCTTCTTCACCCTCGTCCTCAGCTTGATTGATGGGTGCATCCCAGTCGGGAGTGTCAGTAAAGTCATTGGATCCAACAAGGTTTATGATGTCTCTGCATGATGGAAGGCTTACTTAATTAAAATGCTCGAAGATATGCAGGATAAGGAATGAAATGCTGTTTTTTTTTTTATTTTTTTGGAAGAAAGGGTTGCCAATTTCATTTTTTTAAAGGTGAAAACGAAAAACGCAAATGAACCAAAGTGGAATTGAACAAAATGCCTTTATTAATATCCTTTTAGAAATGAAAGGTGGCCCAATAAAAGCGACCCTATAGCCTTGGGCAGAGCTACGGATTTTTATTTGAAAATGTAAATGAAACTTTTAAAAAAATTACTTTGACAAGGGAAAAATAACAGGGATCTCTACGGCCTCCCAGTTGTTCAAAACTGCATCACCCTTAAACACCAGGTTGCTCAGCTCTTCATTTTCCTCACAGTCACTGATGGCATTGACTTGGAAACCTCCGCTGACAAATACCTCTTGGATAACCTTCGGACGCCCTTCGACAGTCGTGGCAGCTCCATTCTGAGTTGGTTTGTAACCCAACCCAGAGCGATCAGTCTTGGTCTTGACATCAATTACCTCTCCCCAACCTTCAGGAATGCCCCTGTCAATTGTTGATTTGGTACTCTTCAGAGATGCAAAAGATGGATTACCCTGACCCAATGTCTCTTTGACTTCTAACAGCACGGCATTGGCGATCTCAAGTGCTTGAAAGGAGATTCCAAAGCATTCTCATCGGCTTCGATGTAACGGAAAGAAGACAGGTTACTGACCATCAGATCCTCCTCCCCGTGTATAATAACCAATTTTCCATCGATCACAAACTTCATCTTTTGATGTAACGTTGAGGTTACTGCCCCAGCGGCATGAATCCACGGCCTTCCAAGTAAGCAACTGTAATTGGGATTAATGTCCATGACTTGAAACGTGATATTAAAAACTTGCGGACCAATTAGGATAGGAAGCTCAACCTCCCCCATTACCGACCGGCGAGAACCATCGAAAGCCTTGACGACCAAAGGAGTAGGTTTCAACACAGTCTCTTTGAAAACCAACTTATCAAGAACCCTCTTGGGTAGAACATTCAGAGAAGAGCCGGTGTCTACTAGTACTCTCGCTAAATTGTCCTCCTGAGATTTCACCGATATATGTAAAGCACGATTATGATTCGGACCCTCCTTTGGTAACTCTTCGTTGCTGAAACTAAGGGTGTTACAGGCGGTCAAATTGGCAATCACACTATCAAACCGACTGGTGCTGATATCTTGATCCACATGTGCTTGAGTCAAAACTTTCTGCAAGGCCATCCTATGAGCGGGTGAACTCATCAACAGAGATAAAATCGAAATCTTGGAAGGAGTCTGATGAAGTTGGTCGATAACTTTATAGTCACTTTTCTTGATGATCCTCAAAAACTCAGCATCTTCTCCATTCGTAACAGCTCCCTTACCTTTGTCTTTGACAGCCACTGGGATATTAGTGGTTTCCTTAGGTGGAACCTCATTGGAATGGGGAGTATACACACGGCCACTGCGAGTCATCCTGCTTGCCTCTGCGACATTGGTCACAGTGTCCTTAACCTCTTCATTTGGAATAACCTTCCCAGACTCCTTGTCAATCATTGTCACGTCGTATTTCCAAGGCACAGCTTTAGGATCACTGAAAGGAAACAGACCTGGTCTTCGAATAACTATTGGCTTATGCTGATTCACCTCAGGGATAGACGACTTTGGTATATCGAACACGAGATTGGCAGAACCTGCCCCTGATAGATTAAACACGGGTACCTTTCCCTTTGATCCAGGCTGATGGAAAACTGGCTCAACCACAGCGACCTCATCCTTCTTGGGTTGGCTTGTCACTTGTAAAACACCCTCATTAATCAACCTCTGAACATCATTCTGAACCAACACACAACCCTTAATACTGGCTTCACAACTTACGCATGCAACGTGGGAAGTATCTACCAGACCAGCTTCAAACAGTTTCGAATGGAACATCTTGAGAGGAGTCTTAATCTGTTCAACGTCAAGGGCATAACCTTCCTCCGAATCAGCACTAATGGCATTGACACTCTCATGGTTAGGAAAAGGGTTCTTCTTAACATTCGGTTGAGGATCTTCAAATGACAAAATCTTCTTTTCCAATAAATCCCTGACAAGATTTTTGAGAGCATAACAATTCTCCAGATCATGACCAGGCGCACCCTCATGAAATAAACAATGAGCGGCGGCGTTGTAATTGGCGGGTAGAGGATTAGGAGGCGGACCCAAAGCCCGAGTAGTGATTAGACCTTGCTTGACCAAAGAGGGGTACAACTCGGTGAAAGTCATCGGAATCGGCGGACAAGGCTTATACGTTCTTCTGTTCGGAACATTCTGGCGAGGAGCCGGACTCTTTGGCTGTTGAGGAGCAGGAGCGTTGGGCGCCTGTAGGTAGTTGATAGGAGGCGGATAAACAGGAGGTTGTTGCATAGGTTGATACATAGGAACCTGTTGATTGAAAGAAGGTGTAATAGCTGCCACATAGGGTTGTTGAGCATATTGGATTGGGTACCCTTGAGGTTGAGCATAACCTTGCGGATATTGATAAAAATGGTCTCTTGGTCTACCGGAGGATATAGCATTAGTCTCGCCCTCTTTCTTCTTCTGGGAGCTATACGGAGGTTTCTTCGGCTGATCCTTAGAAGCACCATGATTATTTGTCATTTTACCACTTTTCATACCCAATTCAATCTTGACACCCACAGCAACGATGTCAGAGAAATTTGAAGTCACACTACCCACCATTCTTTCGTAAAATTCTGGACGAACCGTGTCGACAAACCAATCAGCTAACTCTTTCTCGGTCAAAGGAGGTTCTACCTGCGAAGCAATCTCTCTCCACCTTTGAGCATACTCTTTGAACGACTCAGAATTCTTTTGTGACATACTCAACAACTGTCTTCTGTCAGGAGCCAGGTCCATATTGTACTTGTAGTGTTTGATGAAAGCGTCAGATAAATCTTGGAAACTCTTAACGCGAGACTGGTCCAAAGTTAAATACCACTTGGAGGAAGCACCCTTCAAACTATCTTGGAAGCAATGAATCATCAGTTTATCATTCTCAACATGGGCAGCCATTTTGCGATAATACATGATCAGATGACTCTTAGGACAGGTGGCACCTTCATAACGATCGAAGTTCGGAGTTTTGAACTTCGGGGGAATAACCAAACCCGAGACCAAACAAACATCCCTTGCAGCAGTCCCAAAAATTTGATCACCCTCTACTTTTTTCAATCTCTGGACGATGGTGTTTACTTCCTCACGAAGCTTATCACGTTTCTCATAACCTTCAACATTCTCATCAAGATTATCAAAAACTGTCTCATTGAAGTACGGTTGCGCATGAGTGTGTACAACAGGTGGTGCAAAGATAGGAGCCCCCCTAGGAACTTCAGAAAATAAAGGCACGGCTTGCTGAACAGGCTGATTAATCGGAACAGTGGCTTGAGGAGGCACAAAACCGGGAGCAAGACCATAAGGTGGGTCCCTTGTTACGGTCACACTTGGTGGAGGGTCCACAGTAACGCCGGTAATCTCGGAAACAACAGTGGGCTGGGTATCCATCTTAGCATTCATGACATGTAACAATTCCATCATACGCCCCATACCCCCTCGAAGGTCTTCAAGTTCATTGCTAAGGCGATCAATCTCTTTTGCCTGATCCTCCATTCTTTTCCGAGTTTGAGCTCTGGTGTTGTACTGGTGCCGAGAACTCAGGGTGACGAAACTGGAAGGCGAGAGAACCGAACATGAGAAAACGGAAGACACATGCAATGCAAGAAAGTAAATGATGCTATGATGCAAATGAAGATTTCATGGAATTCAAACATTTACGAATGTCGTGGGGTACCAAGGAAATCTTTTTCTTGTTTTTCATTTTATTTATTTTTTTATTTATGGTATCCCGCGGTATCCATAAATGATATTTGAACTCCATGAAATACAATGCAATGAGATGCTTTATGGATGCAATGCATGAAAACACACAAAGTCCTAGGTTAAAGGAACGTGAGCGGAGTCAAGGTCTACCCATCCCAAAAGGAGTGTACTATAGGTTAGTTGTACCTGCCGAACAAGGTTCTACAAAGTGCCCAAAGTCATCAGCCCATCTTTCGGATATTATCAACCTTCCGACTGACTCAGGGGTTAATAATATTCTCAAGAGAACCTCTTTTGAGTGTAGTATCGCGTGGCAACCATTGTAGGATTACTCCCACATAGCTCCCGCACTACGTCCTAAATAAGGCCAAGGTGGTGTAAAGGTACTACGGTTCCCAATATCACAGACTCCAATCGACCATGGAAAAAGTTTTCGCGATTACTCGTTCAACCGAACCATTTTCGAAAAGGTCTCAACTGAGCGGTGATTCTCGAATCAGCTTGGTCGGGATTCACTCCCTATAAGCCTCATCGAATATATCCCCATCCTATAATAATGTCACTAGTCCGGGCGTAGGACTTATCTCACAGCACAAGGAACAATCCCCCAAACCAGGGCACAAATATATACATGCAAAATAACAAAACAAGTAGCAATAAATATGAACAAATTAGGGATAACCCTCAAAAATTAAGAATTTCGAGTCCCCAGTGAAGTCGCCATTTTTCTGTTGCGGTGGAAATAGGATCACAAACTATTAATGAGTTTGAATCGCAATTCAATTCACAACCGCTCTTTGATTTATCCGAAGGAAAAGGTCAAAAGAGGGAAAACCTATTTTGCATCGTAAACACAATGCGGGGAAAGATCTAGGGTTCGGGGGTTGGTTAAATTTAGGGAAGGTATTAGCACCCTAAACTTCTGTAGTACTCTACAGGAACCTTTTGTTCAGATGTTTACTATTTGCTTTATTTATTTGCTTAAGGTATATGTACAAAGGATTAAAAGTGAGAAAAGAGACCTAAGGGGTTAATTCTAAGTTTACTCGGCAAGACATCGCATCTTGTGCCTACGTATCCTTACGGGAGTGGAATCAGAGTAATCGTAGTTCCCCACAAAACGGAGGTTAGAGACTTCTTGACTGTGGTCAAGGTCTCAAGGGGAATAAACGCATCTTAAGGACACGCTTACGCGGAGTGTAGAAACTCCAAATCTCTATGTTGAATTGTTAAGTTGTAATTAGGGTTAAATTAGGGATTCCACGGCGGGAAACCCTAAAATGAGCGCGGCGGCTCTTTGACCTAATGCTGGGGGTAAAATTGTAATTTTGCCTGTGGCGAGGCATTTGTGAAAATTAGGGTTTGTGAGAGTTGTAAGGGTTTGAAGTTGAGGACTATTGACACGACGGTCAAAAGCTAGGCCTAATTCCTTCGGCAGTGCGCAGTGTGACTGGAATATTGATAAATGCGGGAGAAATTGAATTATGCAATAATGACCTAATTTAACTATGCAAGCAGAAATTTAAAGAGCAGTAAATAAAGCGCGATTATTGGTTCGCGAGGTTACATATGAGAAGCAGTTACAATATAGTAATGAACTCTGAATGAAAAATAAGATGAAATAAGTAATGAGCTGCAAAATGAACAAACGACATTAGTGGGCAGAGTTAGGCGGCAATCAAATGAGTTACGAGACAATGAAGAGAAAGACGCAAATTTGAGATTTTTATTATTGTTTTAAAAAATCTTAAATAATTTAATGTTAGCTTGCAACAAAAAGTTTAATTTAAAAATGTTTTACTCTAAAAAAAAGGTTTTATTTTTAATATTTTTGAGAAAAGTTTTTCTTGTTTTATTTTAAAAAAGTTTTTTTATTTATCCTTAATATTTACATAAAAATGTTTTTTATTTATTTTTAAAAACAGTTTTTTCTGAATTATAAATATAAAATGTTAAAAACAGTTTTAAAAAACATAAAACAAATTTTAAAGAAACAAAATAAAATAAATAAAAAGGGGGGGGGGGGGGGTTGGGCCGGTAACCACACCCGGACCCAACCCAGTTGTTAGTCAAAAGATGAAATGTTTTTTAGGGTTTCCAAACCCAGACTTCTTCTCGCGGCGCCGTTGTTCTTCATCTTCCTCTTCTTTCTCTCGCGATCGCTATGTATTGCGTCTTCTTCTACAAAAAACATGAAAAATAAAGAATATGTGAGTTAACGCGTGAGGGTTTACATTTGTCTTTAGCCGATGATGTTTGAAGCTGAGGCTACGGAGTTGATTGCCCGCCGTTTAGACGGCGAAGGCGATCTTCCTTCGTTGGCGCTTCGCTCGTGGTTTTATGATGTTTGTTCGTCGGAGACGATGATGAGGGTGCCGGTCCCTCTGAGTCTCGGCCGCCTCCTTCTAGCGCCGCCTAGGGTTTTCGCGATCTCCTTCCTTCGTTAGGGTTTCGCTCGTAATCTTCGTTCGTTCGCCTCTTTCTCGCGGCTACCCGTTAGCGTTTTTGATGGTGAGATTGTTCCCTTCTTATACTTTTCTGACCCTCTCCTTTTTGGGCTTTTGATGTTGGATTTGCGTTATTGCCTTATGATTTCGTGATGATTCGATTTGATTTTGATTTAATTGGAAGTTTGATATGATTTCCTTCCTTTTCTGCGCTTGCTCGGAACTGAGATTGGATTTGATTTGGGATGTGGTTCGATTTTCTGATACGATCTTTTTGATCTGTTTTGAAACTTTCCATTGATTCGATTTTGTTTGATCATTTTCTGATATGCTGATTGGATTTTTGCAGATGTGGATTGGATTGCCTTCGAATTTCACTTGATCTGTTTGACATCTGACTTAATTCGTTTTTGATCTCGAACTGATTTGCTTGATTGAAACTGACTCGTTTTCGATTTGGCAATTTTTGATGCAGTTAGCTTTTCCTCTTCTTCTTTCAGAGAGGGCTGGTATCGAGGCTTAGGTCGAGTCAAACGCCGAGAAAGGTATACGGCAATGATGACATCGTTCTGAGCCTTCGAGGGATGTTCTTCGATGATGTCGCGGTTGTCTTCTGCTGGTTGGCTTCGACGCTCGGTTGTGACTGTGAGCTGGGCCATGATGCTGATTAACTGAGCCGTGGTGACCGATACGGACTGTTATGGTTTTGTGCACTTGTTTATCTTATGAACTGATATGTTTATGTTAGCTTATTCTTGTTCGTTCTGGTACAATTCATGCCATGATTTTGTGTTGTGGCGTATTCTGAACTGATATGAACTTAGACTCTTCTGTGCAGTTTTGGCAGGTTGATTGAATTGGTGATGATGATTTGGGCTATGATATTGATGTACTGAGCCATGTGTTTGGTAATTTGTTTTTCCAATGTGCTTGCACATTTGGTCTATCTTGCTTTCTGTCATGGTTTTGTGAACTGACCTGCTCTTTTGCCTTGTTTTTTGTATGCTGTTGTGCAATGACGCTTGACATTAATCTATGCCTCTGAACTTTGATACAGCGTATGATGCTGTTGTGATTTGCACTTCGTTTTTCTGATACTTTGTTGAGGCTGTTCAATGCAGTTTGGTTTCATTTCATTTCTGTTCTGTTTTAGGCTTGGTTTTCGTTCTGTTTTGAACATTGGCCTTCATTCTGAACCTTTGTAACAGATTTGTTTCTTTGGTGCCTCTTCATACTTGTACTGGCGCGAGCTCCTTCTTGCCTAGTTTTGTTTATGCGGCTTGTTTATGCTTTGAGTTCTGTTGTACTGATGATGTTTGTGGCTTTTCAGGTGTTGAAACCAAAGCGACTCAGACCTGCCGGCATCCGGGTCTGAGTCCAAACTTGCCTATGTCGCCTTATTCTCGTATCAGTTTGGAAATCCAATCGCGGCAAAACGAATCAGTCCCGCTTCTTTTATTACTTCTATCTCTCGGATGTCCCGTAACGATAAGAACATGTGTTACCTGATCTGACGCCTACGGCGCGGATCGGTAACGGGGGGTAGGACGCAGCTTCGGTTGTGCCACTCCCGGCACTCGATGATGACACTGTTCTGAGAGTGTCAAAAACAACTTCTAACATTTTCTTTCTATACTGCTTGTTCTGTTTTGATGTGCAGGTGAATTGGAGATTCTGCGGAGAAGCTCAAGGACATCACGAAGACACTTAGAAGTTCTAGGACTTAGGATTTAGGATATACACCTCTTTTATAACTTGTAATAAAAAAAGCATTATGAAATAATTCAATAATACATTTTTTATCCAAATTATTTCCTTTTTGTAAATCGTGATGAAATATTATGAATAAAATTCAACTTTCTACCCAAATTCTCTTTACAAATTGTAATAATAATAAAATATTATGAATGAACTTCACATATTTATTACAATCATCTTCCATTTCTTCTCCATGATTTAATTCACAAACATCTCAACATACGATTCATCAGTCGAATATCCTTGAATTAATCCGATCCAATCTTAATACCTTTGCCATGAATAAGCTCCAATAATCAGTAGAAGTTTTCACTGTTGTCCCTCTAAAGATGAAGAATGATCTCTTGTTAAATCCCGTTCCACAGATCAGACTTTCCAAACCAAATTGATATCAAACCCACGTAAATAAACGCCTCAGAACTTAATAACAGCCCGTCTTCAAGGAATTAGCAGAATTTGCGTAAAACGACCAAAATACCCCTGGAACCAAATCTGCAAAACAAAACACCTCCATAACTTGTTAGTGGTTAGCAAATGTACATATGAGATGATATGTGAAATGACTGACTAAATATAAGGGTAAAATTTGGGGTATTACAATTACTTGTTGGGTTGTGTTTATTTATCGCATTTTATTTCCCGCACTTTATTTTCAGTATGATATGATTATCCGCACTGTTGTGGGAGGGGCATTCTGATGAGTGAGAAGCCAGACCCAGGCTTGAGAGCTACATAGTATTAGAGTGGGTTAGTGGAGGACGTGCTTGCTTTGCTTGCAGTTGTTCCCATGTAATCCACACTCAGATGAGGTTCTCTTTGATGGCTTCCTATCGGTCCTTTGGACTCGAGGGGTTGTTGGATCTGAGGATTGTCGACTCTGGGAACCAATCATTTGGAATTCAGCTAAGTGAGGCCGCTTCGGGAGATGATGATGCCACACCTCCTGGGTATCGTATCGTCATTTCTTGAAAGTCTGTGACGCTGATGACCGCATAGGATGCCGAACCTTTTCCGTGACTAGGTCCATACCTGTGAGCAGGGTTGGGTTATTGTAGGAAACCTTAACTTTCAGACTACCTGGTTTTCTTGACAGTGAATCAGTTTTGTTTGTATCAGGGTTTCTTCTCATCAGATATGTGTGTTCTTGACAGAGCAGATTTATGGTCTGATATCAAAGGTTCTCATCATCAGATGTGTGTGTTCTTGACAGAGCAGGGCTATGGTCTGGTATCAAGGGTTACTTCTCATCAGAGATATGGTTGTTCTTGACAGAGCAGTATTGTGGTTTTGTTGATACAGAATCTTTACCTGCATCTCCTCAACAACACAGTTGTCTTGATCTCCTGCTGCATGATTGCATTTTGCATTATTTGCATCCTCATTTGCATGTCATTAACGTGTGTCTGTGTTGCAGGTGCATATTTCTCCCCTGGTTCTAGTGATATTGATCCTCATGGAAGATATGGCATCTCTGAAGAAGACAGTTGCTTACAAGCTACCAACACCTGACATCCGAGAGTTGCGGACTTTGATTTCTTTAGCTGATAAGACAGTGATGGAGAGCTTCAGACAGAGTTATGGGAAACTTCTGGGTATTATGTATAAGCTTCCTACGTACGAGTTGAATGGCCTTTATGCTCTGTTGCAGTTTTATGACCCACAACTCAGATGCTTTGTGTTTCCAGACTATGTCCTAGCCCCGACCTTAGAGGAGTACTCTGACCTGTTGGGGGTGCCTTTGATGAATCAAATGCCCTATTACCGTGTTGAGGTAGAGCCCAAACTGAGTAAGCTGACTGACGCTCTTCATGTAGATGAGTCTGAATTAGAAGGGATGGCATCCAGAAAGATTGGAGTTCATGGTTTCCCTTTGCCTTTCCTGATGGAAAAAGCCCAGAAGTTTGCAGAGAAGGGTCGTTGGGATGTGTTCAATGCCTTCTTAGCCCTCTGTATCTATGGGATCGTGTTATTCCCAAGTCACCCGGACTTCATAAGCTTGGATGCTTGCCATATATTTGCCTCCGGGAATCCAGTGCCCACCCTCCTCGGAGACGTCTACCATTCAGTTCACAGCAAAAACGAGAACAGAAAGGGGAAGAACGTGGCGTGTTGTGCTCCTTTACTGTATAACTGGTTTGCAAGCCATCTTCCTAAGTCAGGGCCGTTCATTGATTTTGCTGAGTCTTCACCTTGGTCGGCACGTTTTATGGGTTTGACTGCTGACGATATCATCTGGTTTGATAGAGATCTGCTTGGCAAAGATATTGTACATAGCTGCTGTGGCTTTCCGAACGTCCCCCTAGTTGGAAGGAATGGATGTATCAACTACAATCCATCTCTGCTAGTACGACAATTTGGGTATGCACTACGAGGTCCTCCTGAAGAGGAAGAGATACGGGAATCCCTGTATCTCACAGGATTGCTTGAAGGTGACACTTTGGTCAAGGTACAGAATGCTTGGAGCAAAGTTCACCAAAAGGGGAAAGTCTTGCTAGGAAGAAGCAATTACAAGGCCTTTGATCCGTATGTGACTTGGGTTCGAGAGAGAGCTGCCAAGTTTCTAATGCCGTTTCCTGCTGTGGAACCATTGTATGCTCCCGTGTACAAAGAGCCTACTGTTGCACCCCAAAATTTGACCAACCGGGTCTCGCATTTGGCTCGATGTTTCGACGCATAATCGCATTCGCATCTGCATATCGCATACATTGCATTGTTCATTTGTTTTGATTTTATCAGGGATCACAGCTCCCGTCTCGTGTTTCAGGTGTTTTTTTTGATCAGTAGAATCGTATTTTTGGGATATTTCGGTGCCCGTTTATTTTTACCGATTATTTTTGTGTCGTTTGGTGACTATTTTGTCCCTCTGGGAATTATCTTGATTTTTCTGGATTTTATAGGATTTTTTAGGGTTTAAATAGTTTTTAAATCATTTTTAGGATTTAATAGAATTTTTGATATTTTAATTCTTTTTAAATCATTTGTTAGCATTTTATAGAATAAATAGATTTTAAATTCATTTTAGGGTTTAATAGGATTTTTAAATAGATTTAAATAATATAGAATAGTTTTGTTAATAGAAATTAATTGTTTTAATTTTAGAGGTAGAATATAGACCTTCCATTAATAAATAGAGTTTTAATGTAGATTTTTTCATTTTAGAATAATATAGGATATTATTAGAGATTAAATAGATTTTAATCATTTGTGAATAATATAGATTTTTTTTTAGAATTTATTAGAGATTTTTTTAGAGTTAATTAGGGGTTAATTAGAATTTTAAAGTTAATAGGGGTTTAGTCTAATTTTCAGATTAGGGGGTTTTAGTTAGTCAGCATTTTGTGAATATCATAATTCAGTTCTTTGTGGGTTTTTTTTCATTTTTCGTTGGGCTTTGTCCCAATGTTCGCAGGCCCAATCCGTGAAGTAGGTCCAGCAGAAGAGTCCAAAGTTCCAGCTTGATCCAGCCATTTCCAGGTATTTCCAGAATACTCCAGAAGGTTCCAGCGCATTCATCAGTATAAAAGGCAAGATGACACGTGTTGTGAAAGGAGGGAGCCCCACGCGTAATCATTGAAGCTGACACACGCCACCACTTTCCCTTCTCTCTCCATCTCCACGTGGGCCGCATGCATCGCCCTCCTCCACTATCGTTGCCACGCGTCCACCTACTGAAGCTCACCGGTTGCATGGCCGACGGCCATGCAACCACCGCAACTGTCCACCGGCGGCCGCCATAACTACTTTCCAACCTACTCCGGCCACCGTGAATTTTCGCCGGAAACACAATTTCCTCTAGATTTTTTTCCTGAACCTTCATTCAATCTCCAACCTCCGATCCACCGATCGTCTACATCATCAATAATTTTCTTCCGGCGATCCTCAACCTTATCGTCATTTTTCCAGATTTTGAGTTTCATCAAGTTTTCTCCGATCAACTTCTTCAAGTGATCTTCTACTCCAGAGTTTCTTCAACCTCCAGAATTCATCCTTCAGGAACCTTCTTCAAGAACATTCATAGCAAACTTCAAGACTCTTCATTGATGTTCACAGTTTTTCCCAGAAGCTTCAAGACTCATGTGATCTTTCATCGTCACGTTCTCCAGATTCCTTCATCGAAGCTCTCAAGGATCTTCGTCGCGCTTATATTATTCTCCAGATCTTGTTTGAAGGACCTTGATCGCGCTCATAAAACAATCTTCACAGACTCTATCAGCAAGTATCCTCCTTCAAAGAATTCGAGGAGCTTCATCGTTGATCGTCGTCAATGAAACTGCGCAAATCTCCAGAACAAGAACCTTCGTCTTCAAATCATCAGCGAACCTCCACGAACTTGAGAGCCTCCGTCAAGTATTCTCTGTCAACATTCGTGCAAGCATCGAACTCGTACCAGGTCTTCAGATCCGTCACGTGTTCTCTACTCGTTGAGATAACACCATCCATCTTCGTCATAGATCTTCGACATTTCGCGGATTCTCCAGGTTTTTAGATTCATGTCATCTTCTATTCGCCGCTTTTACTTTGTTCGTGCATCAAGAATGGTGGTGGGATGTTAAGGAAGTGGTGAGGTTTAGTTTGTGAAAAACTATGAAGGTTCGGATTCAGCAGTTGATTTTGGAAGAATCTGGGATAATGAAGAACGGATTGAAGGTTGAGAGAGTCTGAGAGGAAGACGAGAGGGTTTGGAAATGAGAGAGAAACGACACGATTTGGGTTTGTGAACAGTGGCATAGCAACTCAGGATAACCTAGGGTTTTGTTGGTCTTACTGAAGGGAATTGGTAGTGGACCAAAGCTGTGGGCCTTGTTAAGCCCTACACTCACTTTTACGCGTACACCCTCCGTTACTGTGTTATACACCCCCGTGTGTGATTGCCTAATTGGGCTGGGCCCTTAATTTTCTTCTTTTACTTTTTGCTAGCATATCCCCCCTGTAACTAGTGTACCCCCTCCCCTCTTTTGTAGTTTTCTTTTCTTTATTTTTATTTGTTTAGTTTGTTTTAAAAGAATAGAGAAAAAATAGAAAAAAGAAAAAAAGAAATATATTTGAAAAAAGAAAAAAAGAAATATATTTGAAAAAAGAAAAAAAGAAATATATTTGAAAAAAGAAAGAAAAAATAGAGATGAAAAGAAAATATTTTGAAATAGAAAAAAAGAAGAAATATTGAAAGAAGAAAAACATTGAAAAAAAATGTGAAGAAAATATTATGAAAAATATGGTGAAAAATAAAAGAAAATATTCAAAAAAAGAAATATTGAGAAAGAAAAATAGGAGAAAAGAAAAGGAGAAAAAGGAGAAAAAATATTAAAAAGTAGTTTAATATTTTTAAGCATTTTCTTTTAGGATATTTTCATAGACCTTATTGTTTCGACTTTTAGGATAGAATTAGAGGCCCACTTGTTAGGGGGCCGTTTTCATTCGATTTTTTCAAGATAGAATAGGATAGCGTTTCCTAGGAGATTTATTTCGATATTCAACCCATTGTAATCATTTTTCAGAGATGAATAAAACGAGATTTGAGCTGTGGTCCGATAGTAGCCGAACTACAGCTGCTCTGATTCTTCGTACCAGACGAAGATATGTAGGCATAGGATGCGATATCCTAGCGAGCACACTAACGACTAACTTTTGTTCTCTCGCGGCTGTGCGATCGAGACTTTCCCGCTGACGACTAATTGAAACCCTTTTTCTCTCTTGCCCAAGTGCATTTGAGACTCAGCCATAGTTTGACCATAGGTTCCCGACCCTGTGAAGCCAGTTGTTTTTCTCACTGCTGTGTGAGAATGTTTGTCTAGCCGTAGTTAGTCTGAACTACGCAAGGCTCTGATCTTCCATCCCGTGGAAGTACGTAGGCACAGGACGCGACGTTCTGGCGAGCCATTTTCCCCGTAGTCCCGAACTACGTTGACTCTGACTTTCTCTCTTGAGAATACGTAGGCATAGAGTGCGACGCTCTATCGAGTCAATTCCCTTCCGTTTAGATTTAGCAGCCGTAGATAAGATTGTTTTGCATCCAGTAGACAACCCAAGCAAGCGTGGATCCCGTCGAGTACGACGGACGTGAGGGGTGCTAATACCTTCCCCTTGCGTAACCGACTCCCGAACCCAGGCTATGGTTGCGATGACCATACCTTTTCCCCGTTTTTTGCGAGGTTTACTTCGAGCGTTTCCTTTCCCGCTCTGAGGGATAAATAACGCACGGTGGCGACTCTCCTGTCAAGCCGGCGCCGATTTTCGCAGTAGCGACAGCTGGCGACTCTGCTGGGGATTTAACGTCCCCTGGCTGCTAAGGACTGCGATAGTTCTTATGCATGTGGGATCCAACGTCCCCTAAGAGAGAGTCAATCCTAGCGCTTGTTTGGGGCCTATTTTATCTGTTGCTGTTGGGGTGTTACGGGTGTTCTATGATATTGAGTGAGAAGCCGGACCTGGGCTTGGAGTGCACCTTAGAATTAGAGTAGAAATTAGTGGGCGCCCGCTTGCTTTGCCTTGCTTTGGTGTCCCATGAAATCTACACTCAGACGAGGTTCTGCTGGTTGGCCTCCTGTCCCTTCCTTTGGTTGGCGTGGGTTGCTGGTTAGTTGGATTGTCGACTCTGGGAACCGATCATTTGGAAGTTAGCTGAGTGAGGCCTCTTCAGGATTCGATGATGCCACTCCTTCTGGGAATCGTATCGTCAGTTCTGAATGTCTGTGACGCTGACGACCGCATAGGATGCCGTACCTTGTCAGATATAGGTCCACACCTGTGAGTGGGGGTGTTTTTTGTGCAGGAAACTTGACTTCCAACCTACCCGTTATTCTGGTCCTCTTTTCAGAGAGCGTCTCCGTCGGCAGCGCAGCAGTATTCAGATTTTGTGTGGGGGCTGTGGTCCCATTGTTTGCTGCATTTTGCATATCATATGCATATCAGTGTTGCATTGCATACCGTCCTCCAGCTAGCCAGAGTTCTGATCCAGCCTTTGTTTCCTGAAGGTGATTACCCGGAGTTTGGATTGAGCAGCTTTTGATTGTCAGCAGACCTACCCAGGGGTTGAGTAGATTTGAGCAGAATCAAGTGTCGAAGTCAGCTGAAGATTATTGGTAGCCATGTCTGAAGGCAATTTCCAGTCTCCTAACACCTTGACAGGGTTCACTATGGCGTCCAACCCTCTGTATGATTCTACGGAAGACTTCCCGCAAGTGAACAATGTCGCTGCAGACCAAGTTGTACAGCCTTCTGTTGAGAACCAAGATCGACATGAGCAGTTTGTTGCCCAGAATGAGCGTCCTCCTCCTGTCAACAATCAAGGTGTTGCTTTCCCTGTGATGAATTACCGAAGAGATATTCCAGCAGCTGGGATGGTAGATCCAAGAGCCCTTGACGATGGTAGAAGAGTCCGAGTGTTGGAAGAGCAAATGAGAGCTTTGAAAGCCAAAGATGCTGTTAACCTAGATGCTGTAGGCATGTGTTTGGTTCCTGACCTGGTGTTGCCTTACAAGTTCAAAGTGCCGAAATTTGAGAAGTACACGGGAGATAGCTGTCCAAAGCTGCATTTGATGATGTTCTGTCGAAGAATGACTGCGTTTGCGCGAAATGACAAATTGATGATCCATTGCTTTCAAGATAGTCTGACTGGGGCATCTTTGAGGTGGTATATGCAGTTAGAGAGGAATCAGATTCAGTCATGGATGGATTTAGCCAGAGCTTTTCTGAAGCAGTACGATTACCACCTAGACATTGCTCCTTATCGCATGCATTTGCAAGAGTTGTCTCAAGAGATCAATGAACCTATCAGGAGATATGCTCAGAGATGGAGAGAATTCGCTGCTAGAGTGCGTCCACCGCTGTTAGACCAAGAGCTGGCAAGCATGTTTGTGGATTCCCTACAATATCCGTACTTCAAAAGGTTGCTCGGAGTTCCGGCAAGTTTCTCTGACGTGGTAGCATTAGGAGAACGCCTTGAGTACTCCATAAGAATGGGGAAAATTCAGATTACTTCATATGATCAAGCTGGTGAAACTGAATACCCTTGTGACTATCAGAGTGAAGAAGAAGTTGTGATCAACTCAGTCATGCCAAAGATTGAATATCCTCGAAGCGAATCAGTGAATTTTGTTGGTTCATCATCTTATCAGAGATCAGTACCTCCCGTGGCTTGTTATACTGGACAGACAGCCGTGCCTGGGGCACCCTATCAGGAATCTTATGTCGCTTCCGTTGCAAATCAGCGAACTCGTGGCAGAGGTTATCAGAATCAGCGTCAGAATCAGAGCAGACCTCGCAACAACTTGGAACGAAGGAATGCTCCTTTTCACCCAGTGCCGATACCGTATAGCCAGTTGCTACCATCTTTGATTCAGAAGTCTTTGGTGGAGCCGAAAGCTCTTAAGCCAGTTCCAGAACCTTACCCTCCTGGGTACAATCCCCACGTTCAGTGTGGTTATCATGGTGGCTCTCCGGGGCATTCAACCGAAGATTGTAAAGCATTTCAGGCGAAGGTACAGCAGTTGATTGATCAGGATCGCATTTCCTTTCGAGAAGGGTTTCTGTTTGTTCATCCCAACCGTTCAGCTGTCTAAGCTCATAGATTCAGAAGGGTATTCCCCAGCATAAGCCAGTGGTTCAGACAGGCAGGCGCCTCAGCAGTGGCAGTTCTCAAGCTTTTACATCATTTGCATTTGTAGTTTCTTTTTCTGTTAGTTACTACCTGCTTTAAACATTGTATGTTTCGAATGGTGATAATAATAAAGTGACTATGCATTTTTCTGAATTAATCATGTCGCTGTCGCTCATTTACTGCATTGCACTAACACTTGCATTTTATTCACTCCATTTTTTCGCTGTGACTAGCAAAGTTAGGAGGGAGGATGACGAAACTGAAACTCATAACTGATGATCGTATGCTTTCAGATAAGACCGTACCGATGACGTACAAGGCATTGTTTCAAATTCCCCAAACACTGGAGATATAAGGAGTTAGTCCCTTGTTAACCACTTCGAGCCAGGAAGTAGAAGTTTTTTCGGACTTAAAAAACCCTCACATCTTAACCCGGGGCAGGGTAGTTGTCAGTTAGCTTGACCGAGCATTCAAGTCTTGCAGAGGAGTGTTGTCTTTCAAGGACCAATCAGTTTACACCTTTCAAGAGGTCAAACCTCACCAATCAGGAGTGAGACAGTTACAATCCTTTCGGAGCAATCAAGACAACCAGTGTCACACGACTTTGTTCCAAAAGAAAGAAAGAAAGAAAGCCCGCTAAGTAAAAAGAAAGAAAAGCTGGAAAGCTAATACTTAGGCAAAAATCAGGGCATCCCGCTGGACTTCAAAGGAAATCGAAAAATCGAAGAGAACTCAAAATGAGTCAGTCCAGGCAAAAATTAGGGAATCAAAAGAATGGAAAGGAGGGATTAAAAAGAAATTTTCCCCAGCAAATCACAAAGTCGTGTACACAGACACCGAAAGCAAAGAAGGAGTAACTATCACTCTAGAAGAAAAGCTTGTGAATTCCTTAACTGTGGTTCTTACCATTCAACACACTTCTCAAAGAGGCGAGTGCTTGTGCCAGGTTAACTGAACCTTAGGATCGGAGATCATCACGTAGAAGGGGTGGGTACAAATCAAAATTTGAGCCAAATATCCTTTGTTTCACAAACCGTGAACCCGACCACGATACAACCCTCAAAAGACCTAATTGAGGTAGGGTTATTCTGAAGCGCATTACGATAAGGTTGAGTAACCTGACTCCTTCTTGACTTGCTAGTCACATCCTTGTTATATTTTCCACTGACCGTGTAAGCACTGCGTTTGAACTTTGGTTCATTCGTCACTCTCAATCATATGCATATAAATGAGTGACAGCTCAAATTTTTTCAAAATCTGCATGAGCACTGCATTAAGATTACCATTCGTAGACGGACGATTCTAATTGCAGGTTAGTAGTTGGCATGAAAGAAATTCCATCAGAGAATAATCGAGCAGGACTGAGTAATCCAGCAGTCTGAACCAGAATGGTGTATGTTGTGAAGCCTTGTGAATCAGGGGCATCATCTTCCAGTAAGTTCAGTATCAGTCAGTTCGAGGGCAAGTCCCGAAGTTCCAGTTGAGCAGGGGCAGTTTGTTTGAGAAGCAGTTGATCAGAGGGAGTCTTCTCGGGAGCCAATCAGGGGCAATTATGCAGAGCGCTGAGATTTGAAAGCAGATACTTCCAATGGATAATCAGATCGGGTTGAGTCGCTCATCGCTCATTCAGGGGCAAGTCATTGCAGAGAATGTTGAAATCGACTGGGTTAGGTGTTTAATTGGAGATTGAATTCTTTTGTCGTGCAGACACCGGGGCAAGTATTCTCGAAGTTTTCTCGTAGCAAGTTATTCAGAGCAGGTATTCCCAAGAGTTAGATTGGGGCAAAGTTGAATTGTAATGGGGCAAGTTGTGCAGATAGTCTTGTTATCCCCAGCTGAGTGTACAGGGGCAAGTCATTCAAACCAGCTTGTTTATCCCCAGCCAGAGTTGAATATCGGGGAATCATGTCAATACCCTTATCGAAAACCGTTCACATAAGAAGATCTTGTTGTCGTTGGATCATTATCCTGCAGTTCAAACCTGTTGCGTGTCAGTAACCAGTCGTTTCCAAAGTCCAGTTCTCGCCTGGCAAACCGGTAACCAGTTCTCGTCTGGCCCACCCGTCCGTAAGCATCAGTTCCCGTCCTGGTGCAGTTTATTGTAAGCATCAGTTCCCGTCCTGGTGCAGTTTATTGTAAGCATCAGTTCCCGTCCTGGTGCAGTTTATTGTAAGCGGCAGTTCCCGTCCTGGTGCAGTTTATTGGTAACCAATTCTCGTTTGGTCACCGTTTCTTCAAGTGTTGTATCAGTTCTCGCCTGGTACATGTCATCGCATAATCAGTTCTCGTGTGTTTTACCCTATGTGTTACACCAGTTCTCGCCTGGTGTACGTTAGCGTTCAGCCAGTTCTCGCCTAGTTGTCTATATCTCAGTCTGTTATCCAGTCAGCTCGTCTGATGTTCAAAAACACAAAAACACAAAAATCAATTTTTCTAACCTATTTTCCTATCAGTTCTCGCCTGGTAGTCTACCTTTGAATGCTAGTTCTCGTCTAGTATTTCCATTTCCCTGTGTACATAATCCATGTTTATTCTAAATCAGAAAAGCAAAGCAAAAAACCTAAAAGAGATCTGACACAATATTTCCCAATGACTCGCATGTCGTCATGTTTCCCGATACGAAGCTCGACGAATATCAGTGCTCCGAGCAATGTTTAAATTCCTTGTGGATGTTGTCAAATCAGAATTGCCACTCTTCAGCAGATGAAAGTTGCTTATTATCCCCGGAAGAGTCGAGATTGTCTTTTACCCCGCATCAGGATCAGGAGCATCTTCAGCAGATTAAGAGTGATATCCTTGATAGTAGGAGCATTTCCAGCAGTGTGCTGCGCGTAATCAATCTCAGTTTGGGTCAATCCCCGCAGAGCGCAATCAGTTGCCAATGGTTTGAAGAAAGCATCCCCGAGCAGAGTTGTCTTTCTTTCCCCAGTGAAGTCGTCAAGCAGGGTTGCCTTTTCATTTCTCCAGCAGAACGGTTATCCCCAGCGGATTTGATTTCTCGTTTCCAGCATTTATTTTGCTGAGATGGTTCTGTGACTTCAGTTCATCCCCAGTAGAGTTGGCGTTTCCTTCGGCATTTATTTTACCAAGTGGTTTTCAGACCTGGTGTTCTCTGGCAGCTCGAACCTGCATTAGCATTAGCATATATAGTCATTGTATATGACAAAACGCATAGCATTTACATATCATATAGGACATTGCATCATTATCAAGCATACGCATGTCGAAACATAGACCAAGATGGTTGCCTATTGGATTTCGAATTTGTTCACCTGCAGAGTTGTGTGGTTCAACTTCTCGACTTCCCTAGCGGAGTGATTCTTCATATTTGGGTGTTACGTCAGTATCGAAAAAAAAACAACAACAACAACAACAACAAAGATTGACATATACCAGACTTCTGAAGCTGCCCCCTTTGTCAAAACAGGTGCAAGGCAGTTCAATTCAGAATTCCCCAGGAGAATTGTCCTCAAGTTCACAATGAACTGTGAGTCGACCAGATTTGATCCCACGAGAGAGATGGGAATCAAGGTGTTTGCTTTATGAAGCATTATTTCAATACTTGTGGCGTCACACAGGTTTTGGAGAAGAAAATTTTATCAGAAAATTGACCAGATGTTGCCGTGATAACCAAACTTCAGTTTATCGGAAGCTATTCCTCAAGCAGCTTTGCAGTATATTCTTGCGGTTGGCAAATTTCAGGGTTCCATTTGTATTCAACCGTCATCTACCTTGAATGTCTGAAAGCTAAGCGCTCTTCATCCACTCAGGTCGAAGTCGCTTGAATAGGGGCAGCTGTTGCACCCCAAAATTTGACCAACCGGGTCTCGCATTTGGCTCGATGTTTCGACGCATAATCGCATTCGCATCTGCATATCGCATACATTGCATTGTTCATTTGTTTTGATTTTATCAGGGATCACAGCTCCCGTCTCGTGTTTCAGGTGTTTTTTTTGATCAGTAGAATCGTATTTTTGGGATATTTCGGTGCCCGTTTATTTTTACCGATTATTTTTGTGTCGTTTGGTGACTATTTTGTCCCTCTGGGAATTATCTTGATTTTTCTGGATTTTATAGGATTTTTTAGGGTTTAAATAGTTTTTAAATCATTTTTAGGATTTAATAGAATTTTTGATATTTTAATTCTTTTTAAATCATTTGTTAGCATTTTATAGAATAAATAGATTTTAAATTCATTTTAGGGTTTAATAGGATTTTTAAATAGATTTAAATAATATAGAATAGTTTTGTTAATAGAAATTAATTGTTTTAATTTTAGAGGTAGAATATAGACCTTCCATTAATAAATAGAGTTTTAATGTAGATTTTTTCATTTTAGAATAATATAGGATATTATTAGAGATTAAATAGATTTTAATCATTTGTGAATAATATAGATTTTTTTTTAGAATTTATTAGAGATTTTTTTAGAGTTAATTAGGGGTTAATTAGAATTTTAAAGTTAATAGGGGTTTAGTCTAATTTTCAGATTAGGGGGTTTTAGTTAGTCAGCATTTTGTGAATATCATAATTCAGTTCTTTGTGGGTTTTTTTTCATTTTTCGTTGGGCTTTGTCCCAATGTTCGCAGGCCCAATCCGTGAAGTAGGTCCAGCAGAAGAGTCCAAAGTTCCAGCTTGATCCAGCCATTTCCAGGTATTTCCAGAATACTCCAGAAGGTTCCAGCGCATTCATCAGTATAAAAGGCAAGATGACACGTGTTGTGAAAGGAGGGAGCCCCACGCGTAATCATTGAAGCTGACACACGCCACCACTTTCCCTTCTCTCTCCATCTCCACGTGGGCCGCATGCATCGCCCTCCTCCACTATCGTTGCCACGCGTCCACCTACTGAAGCTCACCGGTTGCATGGCCGACGGCCATGCAACCACCGCAACTGTCCACCGGCGGCCGCCATAACTACTTTCCAACCTACTCCGGCCACCGTGAATTTTCGCCGGAAACACAATTTCCTCTAGATTTTTTTCCTGAACCTTCATTCAATCTCCAACCTCCGATCCACCGATCGTCTACATCATCAATAATTTTCTTCCGGCGATCCTCAACCTTATCGTCATTTTTCCAGATTTTGAGTTTCATCAAGTTTTCTCCGATCAACTTCTTCAAGTGATCTTCTACTCCAGAGTTTCTTCAACCTCCAGAATTCATCCTTCAGGAACCTTCTTCAAGAACATTCATAGCAAACTTCAAGACTCTTCATTGATGTTCACAGTTTTTCCCAGAAGCTTCAAGACTCATGTGATCTTTCATCGTCACGTTCTCCAGATTCCTTCATCGAAGCTCTCAAGGATCTTCGTCGCGCTTATATTATTCTCCAGATCTTGTTTGAAGGACCTTGATCGCGCTCATAAAACAATCTTCACAGACTCTATCAGCAAGTATCCTCCTTCAAAGAATTCGAGGAGCTTCATCGTTGATCGTCGTCAATGAAACTGCGCAAATCTCCAGAACAAGAACCTTCGTCTTCAAATCATCAGCGAACCTCCACGAACTTGAGAGCCTCCGTCAAGTATTCTCTGTCAACATTCGTGCAAGCATCGAACTCGTACCAGGTCTTCAGATCCGTCACGTGTTCTCTACTCGTTGAGATAACACCATCCATCTTCGTCATAGATCTTCGACATTTCGCGGATTCTCCAGGTTTTTAGATTCATGTCATCTTCTATTCGCCGCTTTTACTTTGTTCGTGCATCAAGAATGGTGGTGGGATGTTAAGGAAGTGGTGAGGTTTAGTTTGTGAAAAACTATGAAGGTTCGGATTCAGCAGTTGATTTTGGAAGAATCTGGGATAATGAAGAACGGATTGAAGGTTGAGAGAGTCTGAGAGGAAGACGAGAGGGTTTGGAAATGAGAGAGAAACGACACGATTTGGGTTTGTGAACAGTGGCATAGCAACTCAGGATAACCTAGGGTTTTGTTGGTCTTACTGAAGGGAATTGGTAGTGGACCAAAGCTGTGGGCCTTGTTAAGCCCTACACTCACTTTTACGCGTACACCCTCCGTTACTGTGTTATACACCCCCGTGTGTGATTGCCTAATTGGGCTGGGCCCTTAATTTTCTTCTTTTACTTTTTGCTAGCATATCCCCCCTGTAACTAGTGTACCCCCTCCCCTCTTTTGTAGTTTTCTTTTCTTTATTTTTATTTGTTTAGTTTGTTTTAAAAGAATAGAGAAAAAATAGAAAAAAGAAAAAAAGAAATATATTTGAAAAAAGAAAAAAAGAAATATATTTGAAAAAAGAAAAAAAGAAATATATTTGAAAAAAGAAAGAAAAAATAGAGATGAAAAGAAAATATTTTGAAATAGAAAAAAAGAAGAAATATTGAAAGAAGAAAAACATTGAAAAAAAATGTGAAGAAAATATTATGAAAAATATGGTGAAAAATAAAAGAAAATATTCAAAAAAAGAAATATTGAGAAAGAAAAATAGGAGAAAAGAAAAGGAGAAAAAGGAGAAAAAATATTAAAAAGTAGTTTAATATTTTTAAGCATTTTCTTTTAGGATATTTTCATAGACCTTATTGTTTCGACTTTTAGGATAGAATTAGAGGCCCACTTGTTAGGGGGCCGTTTTCATTCGATTTTTTCAAGATAGAATAGGATAGCGTTTCCTAGGAGATTTATTTCGATATTCAACCCATTGTAATCATTTTTCAGAGATGAATAAAACGAGATTTGAGCTGTGGTCCGATAGTAGCCGAACTACAGCTGCTCTGATTCTTCGTACCAGACGAAGATATGTAGGCATAGGATGCGATATCCTAGCGAGCACACTAACGACTAACTTTTGTTCTCTCGCGGCTGTGCGATCGAGACTTTCCCGCTGACGACTAATTGAAACCCTTTTTCTCTCTTGCCCAAGTGCATTTGAGACTCAGCCATAGTTTGACCATAGGTTCCCGACCCTGTGAAGCCAGTTGTTTTTCTCACTGCTGTGTGAGAATGTTTGTCTAGCCGTAGTTAGTCTGAACTACGCAAGGCTCTGATCTTCCATCCCGTGGAAGTACGTAGGCACAGGACGCGACGTTCTGGCGAGCCATTTTCCCCGTAGTCCCGAACTACGTTGACTCTGACTTTCTCTCTTGAGAATACGTAGGCATAGAGTGCGACGCTCTATCGAGTCAATTCCCTTCCGTTTAGATTTAGCAGCCGTAGATAAGATTGTTTTGCATCCAGTAGACAACCCAAGCAAGCGTGGATCCCGTCGAGTACGACGGACGTGAGGGGTGCTAATACCTTCCCCTTGCGTAACCGACTCCCGAACCCAGGCTATGGTTGCGATGACCATACCTTTTCCCCGTTTTTTGCGAGGTTTACTTCGAGCGTTTCCTTTCCCGCTCTGAGGGATAAATAACGCACGGTGGCGACTCTTCTGTCAGCCGGCGCCGATTTTCGCAGTAGCGACACCTACTACCGTTGATATTCAGAAATTCAACCAGGTACTCCAAGAGAAGGAAGAGCTACAAAAAGCCAACGAAGAGTTGGAGAAAGAGATCGCTCAACTTCGGAAAGAGAAAAGTGAAGCCGTTTATACCTGCAAGAAAGAGACTGAGATGATCAACCGTCTAGGCTCTAACCTGACCAAAGAAACTGATGCTAAGGAACGTCTGGGGTTGGATCTGAAGTCAGTACATGGCGTGTTGACAACCAAGAAACAGGATCTGGACAGAGTGTACCGGAAGCTTACCCAGTACGAGAGGGTTTGGAGCAGCACCATAGCCAAGTACAAAGAACGGGAATAAAAGCTGAAGCAGCGAGTAGCCGAGATGGAAGCTCAGATTATGGTGAAATACGAGAGTATAGAGGCTGAAGCCCCCCTGCGACATGACGTCCAGTACAGATTGGCTGAGGCCGAGGCGATTCTGCAAGATTCTCAACTCCGGGCTGATGCTAAGAGAAGAAGAGTCGAGAACCACTCTGAAGAAGGTATTTCTAGGAGCGTTGCCGAGAACCTCCCAAAGGACCTGCTGACCCAGGGTTTGCTTACTCAGTCAGATCACTCCGCTACAAAGAAGTTCATAGAAGATTTTCGTGCCCGTGGCCGCACCTGATCTTTTTGTATTCTCTTTGTACTTTTTATGCATTGATATGTTGATCACCGCTAGGTCTGTTGGTTGGGGTCATGCCTTATTGCTTCAGCTGTATACAGTTGTACGCTACCCGAGCAGGCTTCTCAGATGAATATATGAGAGTTTCTTTTCCATGATTGGATCATAGACTTTATTTGTCTCAAAAACCAGGATCGGAGGGGAATCTCCCCAAGGCACAGACACACGTTTGCATTTGCATGAAGCATTTGCATAACGAGCACCTTGTCGTTTTTATTTCTAACCCTTTGTGTATGCAGGTTGTTCCAGGATTGATCGAAGACCGATCCACCGCTATCCGACCAGAGCAAATCAAGTTAGAGCAATGGAACAAGTGCAGATTGACGTTCAGGAACTCCGAGAGAGGATGAACTGCTTCATGGAGCTCATGCAAGTGGTTGCCAACGGCCAAGACCAGCTCAGAACATTGGTCCAACCTCTGATCTCAAGGGTTGACAGCAATGGTGTACTTCATGGAGGGAGCGTCCCAACCCCTCCACCTGTTGAAACTCCTCAGAATGGCATCCCTGTGACCGGGGGGAATGGAAGTGGTAACGGCAACGTGATCACTAACATCGGGCTCAATGGTAATACGACTGGCGTCGGTATGGAAATTTTGAAGCTAATGGCAACGCTGGACTAGGCAACGGCAACACAGGTGCTGGAAATCTGTATGGGCCTCAGCCATGGCTAGAAGACCATCAAGAAGATTTGTTCTCACAGAGGAGTGTTAAAGGAGAACTGACTGCTGAAGCACGTCTGAGGTTTAAGGCACTCGAGGACAAAATGAGAAATTTCGAGAACCTGAACACTATGGGTGTCGACATGTCTAAATTGGGATTGATTTCTGATTTCAAGGTGCCTCCCAAATTCAAGGTACCTGATTTTGAGAAATACAAAGGCACCACTTGCCCTCGTGTCCACTTAAGGTCATACTACCGAAAGATGTTCGCTCACTCTGAAGACGAGAAGCTGCTGATGCACTTCTTTCAGGATAGCTTGTTTGGGCCATCCTTGGAATGGTACATGAGTTTGGAACCCACCAGTGTGCGCACGTGGAAGGAACTGGTGTCGTACCTCGAAAAATACGATCCTCGCGATGGCCGCGGAAAATACTGTTCGAAACAGAGTCGCCACCGAACTTTAATCATTCCAAGGATGGAATAGGAAAATATCGATAAAACCTTTAAGAGAGATAAGAACATGGTCATCGCAACCAATATTCTAGGTTCGGGAGTCGGTTACGCAGAGGGAAGGTATTAGCACCCTCTACGTCCGTTGTACTCAACGGGAACCTCTTGATCGATTCGAGAGTAAAGTTACCTATGCTTGTTTGTTTTCTTCTAAGGTTTCTCCTATGGGGGGAATGGGTGGTTTTAAGATAGCGTGCTCGCCAAGGATTGGGGCCCTTGTGCCTACGTATCTTCACTTATAAGAAGTGGAAAATCAGAGCATTCGTAGTTCGTGGGACTACGGGAAAAAGAGGGGATTGTGCTCGCCAAGATCATCGCAATCTTGTGCTTACGTATTCTCATTGATAAATGAGAAATCAGAGCATCCGTAGTTCGGCTAACTACGGTAATAGGTTTGTGTTTGGAATGAACGAGAGTTTAGGTCGCATTCTAACTGCTAAACGTTGGCTTGTCTGCTCGCTAGGGGAGGCTGAAGCACGAGTTTGTTATGCGCGGAAGAAGGGATTAAACAATGTTCTTTGGTAAAAGGTATGGGAACCTAAACGTGGGAAAGAAGGAAAGGTGCTCGCTAAGGATTGGGGCCCTTGTGCCTACGTATCTTCACTTATAAGAAGTGGAAAATCAGAGCATTCGTAGTTCGTGGGACTACGGGAAAAAGAGGGGATTGTGCTCGCTAAGATCATCGCAATCTTGTGCCTACGTATTCTCATTGATAAATGAGAAATCAGAGCATCCGTAGTTCGGCTAACTACGGTAATAGGTTTGTGTTTGGAATGAACGAGAGTTTAGGTCGCATTCTAACTGCTAAACATTGGCTTGTCTGCTCGCTAGGGGAGGCTGAAGCACGAGTTTGTTATGCGCGGAAGAAGGGATTAAACAATGTTCTTTGGTAAAAGGTATGGGAACCTAAAGGTGGGAAAGAAGGAAAGGTGCTCGCTAGGATCATCGCGATCCTATGCCTACGTACTCTCAACAGATATGAGAGATCAGAGCAGCCGTAGTTCGGCTAACTACGGTAAAAAGGGTTGGTAAACGAACGAGTGTTTAGGTCGCATTCTAACTGCTAAACGTTGGCTTGTCTGCTCGCTAGGGGAGGCTGAAGCACGAGTTTGTTATGCGCGGAAGAAGGGAATAAACAATGTTCTTGGTCAAAGGTGTATGAGTTGAACGAGAGTTTAGGTCGCATTCTAACTGCTAAACGTTGGCTTGTCTGCTCGCTAGGGGAGGCTGAAGCACGAGTTTGTTATGCGCGGAAGAATAGAATAAACAATGTTCTTGGTAGAAGGTTTTTAGGCTGGAGATCGCACGGGGGCGAGGAATTTGTGTTTATCGTATTGGATGTTTTGGTTTTGGATATATTTGAATAGGTTTAAGGTTTCGATCGCACGAGGGCGAGAAAGAGGAGTGTAGTTAAGTTATTTGAAGGGAGAATGACGACTACTCGATAAACGAGACGTCAGTCTCGCAATCGATTAATCGGGATATTATTGGAATGTTGGATCCCAATGATACCCTTTTCATTCAATTAATTAGGAAAGTGTATTTGAACGGACAATGGCGATATTTGTCCAAATAATTAGGGCACGTGTTTTATAAACGAAAGGTCGAGTAATCCACAACCTAAAGCGTACGCCCCAAGAGTAGTTACTCAAGAATTCAAGGAGTGCGAGACTCCAAGAACTCAATTCTTTCGTAATTTGATTAAGAAAATAATTTGAATTTGGCGCATGGTTTAGAGACATAGTAGGGTTTAGACTCGGCCGTATGAAGGTGAGGAACGAGGTTAGAGAGGTTGTATGTTTAGGAGGAATGACGACTACTCGATAAACGAGACGTCGGCCTCGTAATCAAATTAATCGGGACACCATTGGGATGCTCGATCCCAACGATACCTTTTTCATTCGAAATATGTTTGATGGATAGTTTAGACACGAAAGAGTTTGAATTGAAAGAGATTTTGATTCAATCACACGAGGGTGAGAAATGAGGTTATGCAGATTGAAAAAATAGGAGGAATGACGACTACTCGATAAACGAGACGTCGGCCTCGTAATCAATTAGTCGGGATATTGTTGGCATGCTAGATCCCAACGACAATCTTTTTCATCCCATTAATTATAAAATAGTGTTTGTTGGACAGTGAGAGTACTTGTCCAAATAATTAAAGGAGGTATTTTAGAGACGAAAATTCGAACGACACACCCTTCAAGGCGTACGCTTCAATAGTAGTCACTCTCGAATTCGAGGAATGCGCGACTCCAGGAACTCGATTATTTCGTGATTTAATTTAGAAAAATAATTTGAATGGATTAGCGTACTCGGACTAGGCGCGCTAGGTATTCTAGAAAATAAGATCGAAAAGGTCACAACTCGAGGTGTGCACCTCGAGAGCAGTCGCTTAAAGAAAATTCAAGGAAGGCGAGATCCAAGAATTTAATTGTTTTAAAAATTATTTTAAGAAGATAGTTTAATTTGATTAAGAAAAATAGTTTTAATTTTTATAGAATTAATTAATCAATTGTTTATAAAAAAGATTTTGAGAAAAGCTAGTCATATTTAATTGTTTTTTGAAAAAGGAAAAAAGTTTAATATCTTAGAAAAAGGTTTTAAATTAATTAATAAAGTATTACTTTCTAAAGGCTTAGCATTTTGATTTGAGAAAGGAACCAAATTGATTAAAAAATTAGAGATGAAAGACGGAGCGAACACAACCCAAAGCGTACACTTTGAGAGCATTCGTTCAAGAGTCCAAGGAGTGCTAGACTCCAAGAACTCACTAGACGATTTAACTAGGAAAAAGTCTTTTTTTTTAAAAGAAAGGATAACTCAGTTATCACTAATTAGTAATTCAGTTAATTGTTTAGGATTAATAATTAATTAAGGTAACTAAAAAATAATTATCAAAATTAATTGATAAAAAGAAATGATATTATCAATATAACCGAGTTAATTAAATTTAAGTAAAAAAATTAATTTAATAAATCCAAACTAAGCAATCAATTTTAATAATTAGCATAAGGGATGTAAAATTGTATTGAAAAATATAATTGTCATGTGAATCTATCCCATAGCCTAAAGCAGAACCTTGAACTTAAAAACTTCACTAAGATTAATATTAAGCAACACACTCATAAAAGAACCCTTCTGTTTTCACATAATACTATATGCTTGATTGAAATAAATTATGATGCATTCTACACTCGCCATACGCATGTCCTGTGAGCAACTGTTATTAATACCATTTGTATATCAATTAAACTGGAAATCAAAGCCTATAAATCTCAAAGAAATGAACATTAATTTGATTTACCATGTCAAAAACTGGCAGAGCACTAACGCATCATGAACATACACAAACTTCATTCAACTCTTACATAGAAATCAAATTTAATGCTATCCAAAACAAATTCAAATATGGAACAGAAGGTAAATGCTCAGAGAATCAAAACCGAATAGAAATGATTTTCTCATAACTAAATCGCAACAACCCAACAGGAAATGATCATATTGAAATCTGAAATGTCATAGTTAAGGCCCGCAATCGAAACAGCCTCTTATTGACAACAAAATGCATTTTGACACTCAAAACATAGCCAATTTAATCACCACATAATCACAGTAATATCAGTTTGTACAATCAAGCTATCAGAGAAAACAAACAGAAGATTAATGAGGCTGTATTTGTTACCGTTGTCGCCGAAGCATGTTATCGAATGCGTTGTGCCGTTGTTGTTGGAGAATGCTGCTTGAAGAACAATTTGGCGTCGCTGCTGCAGAATTGTTGGTGAGTGGCGGCAGCTTGCTACACTCGCTGTGCTGACACATGGAGGGACCGCAACCTCCTTCAGTTCAGCTTTGTTTATTGGTGACCGTTAGTTGTTTGAGACTCAATGTGGTTGTCATCGAACAATGGAAGCTGCTACTGAACTTGTGAAGTTGACGTCGATGAAGCAGATGAAACTCTTCCAAATAGCGTAGTCGAAGCCGTAAATGTTTACCACTTGCAGGGTACCATCCCTACAGTCTGTTATCATCAAACCTAAGGACTGTAATAGCAGTCTTGCAATAAATTTTGCTAGTTCACACAGATCATCATTAGTAAACCAAACTTCTCAGGAAACAGGAGCATAAATATGAAGTGATTCAACAATTTTCAATAAACAACACAAAGTATCGCCACGACCACTGTTACCGTGACTGCTACTGCGACAGGGGCGAACCGCAACAACAATTGGAGCACCTTCTTCTTCTTAACAATAGTTATGAAACCACACTGCTTTCTGCATACGGTCGTGAATTGTTGCGAAATGACAGCGCAAAATCAAGTGAGAATGTGTCGGCACTGGAGTTGTTGTGTTACTCGTTTTTATGAACATTTAGCGAACTCCGTTCCCTTTTGCACCAAGAAAGCTGCACGAGAACTATTACCGCACCTTGATAAACTCATAACATCAAGCCAAAATCTAACAACAATAAATCCAAAGTAAGTTGATAAAATGAAAAACTAATAAGAGAAACAGAATTGGAGAATAAATCACAGCAGCAGCATTCGGAACAGGGTTGTTCACATAATATCGTTGACAGGTGATTTAACCATAATGAGCTACAACAAACTGCAACATCTTGCCGATGCGACATCGACACTGTCAATTTTCGGTTATTGAAGATGTGATTGCTAAAGAGTTACACAGATGAACAACTTGGCCTTATCACTTGTTGATGTAAATATGCTCCAGCAGATGGAATTTGAAGGTGTCACGTCAAGACCAAATCGGAGTCAATTCTTGAATCAACTCCCAACCTGCACAATAATGGACAACAAACCAAGCAGAACAAGAAACAAACTCATAAAAGTCGAAAACGTAAGAAACATGGTTAAGTTAGAGATACAACTTTAACCATTGTTGTGTTATTGGAATAAAGACTATCCTCACAAACATTCGGCTCAAACCAGCTATCATCTCACAAATGTGTTCCCAACAGTGAATCCAAAACCAAGGCGAAAGTTGATTTCCATTGTTGACGTATTCATACACAAGCATCCTGTAGGCCCCTTCAACGCAGTATCCAAGCAACCTAACAAGATTTTTGTGGCGCACTCGACCAATAGCTTCTACCTCGACTTTGAATTCTTTTTCCGCTTGGCCCTTGTTATTCAAGAAATTTTTGACAGCAACTTTAGTACCATCCGTGAGTACTCCATGATAAACAATTCCATAGCCACCTTCACCTAGAACATTTTCTGGACACAACCCACCAGTTGCATCTTCAAGCTCTCTCAGAGTGTACCATCTTATGTTCCTTTGGTGGCTGCTCCCCAGACTTTCTAGACTTCGAACGAGTTCAGGAATGTCATCAGAGAGAAAGTACTCATGAATTATAGTCACAGCTTCCTTTTTGTACTTCCTCACCTTCTCATCTTCAACTTGGAATTCCCCATTTTCACCAGCTGGATTGGTAAAGGAGGCATCAAGCCATCCTTCAGAGATTGCCTTGGGGACAAATGACTGAAACAAGGCTTTAGCTGATGGAATATCAAGAGCAAGATCATCTAGACCTTCTGCCAATCTAGAAAACCCTTTCACCATTTGGCTGGAACTAATTAGTCTTTCTTCTGCTGCTTCTTTTAATAGCTTCAGCAGTAGAGGTTCTGACGAAGGATTCTCCATGGCAAGTACCAGAGCTTTCTTCACAACTTCGTGATGGAAGACCGCAACTCCTAACTCACGTATACACCTACAGGCTTCAAGTGTCTCACCACTATCCACATATTCTCTAAGTAAATCATCAATCTTTTTCTTCACTTCTTCAACAGTAATATGAGTGCTACCACCCCCATCGCCTTTCCACAAGTTCTGCATGGTGTGGAGCTGAGAGATAACCCTTCTCAGCAGTCAGGATTACCTGAACTCCCTTGGAAGATTCTGGAAGAGCTTTCCTTGCCCTTATAGCAGAAGCATAAGCCAATTTCTTTTGTTTCATAATAATCATCATCAACTCAACCCCTTCGGCTTTCACAAACCTTTCTTTATTCTCCAAAGGCATCAACAAACAACACAAACAATCAACCAAATTCTCTACCATTTCCTCCTCATCAGAACTCTTAGGATCCTTCGACTTATACATCGCCACAACCAAGATTAAACTTAGCAACAACAGAAAATGAAACAGTTTGAGAATGACCACAACTGAAGTCGCGCAACAGGTTCTCTCTTTTAGCTTTACGGCAACATCGGGAACAAGTGTGATATCACCGGTTTGGTTTGTCAGAGCGGACTTGAACGAAAGGAGAGACTTGCTACTGTGAAACGGACCTCGAACCACCTCTTAACAAACAGGGTATTGAAAACCAAAGTCACCCAGACATTGGAGAATCGGTGCCGAGAATCAATCCTAGCATCACAACACACTAAAGCAATAAAGCTGAACAGAACTCAGGTCAATAATCATGTTTACCAACTTGGAACAATCAAAATTTGAAATTTATATATCAAAACTACTATTGCAGCACGAAAGAAAACGATGACCCATATAGCAAATGGAATATCTTTACTGCTAATGAAACATATCACATCTTCACTCCTCAATGCAATCTCAACACATCCACGCAAGGTTGCGATCTCGAAGCTAGCCGAGCTATGAAATCAAAATGTCAGCAGTTTGTCATCACCGCATCTACCATTGCTTTGTATTATTGTTGGTGTTTCTATGAAGTCGCAGCCGTGTCATTGCTCACTGCAGAAACAACAACTCCCTTGGCACACTTCCATATCAAGACATTTCATCGAACATCTTCTGTGCATCTTATAGATGACCTGGTATCCCATTATTGCAACAAGCAAAGTTGAATCATTATCATCGCTTCCATCAATAAGAAGAAAAGAACTCGGAATCAAATCGATCGAATGAACGTAGAGCAGATGCTATGGTGTCACGATGAGGTTAATACGTTGGCGGTTGGTGTTGTGAGAGATGGCGAAGAGAGGAAGGGTGAAAGATGTTGAGTTTGCTGAGTTGCTGCATAGTTATTATGTTGTGTTGTTGTGATTCAAATGGGTTGTTGTAGGTGTGTTTAGTGGCGAAATTGAAGGGGAAAATGATGAAGTTTTGAGATGATTATGGTGGTTTTCTCTTTGTTATTTGGGGCAAGGAAAGTGATGAAAATGAGTGTTGGTGGTGAGGAGACTTCGATGTAGTGGTCTTAACTTTGAAAGGGTGGAAGAAGTATATTATATGGTTTGAAGAAACACACATTAAGGGTTATGTTGTAGGTGGAGACGGTAAGGAAATGGGCGGAGGAGTTTTGCGTATGATGAAGAAGGGTTTCAAAGGTTTACGTTTTGAAGGTGAGTGTATCCGGCTTTGTGAATGTGTTTGAGTACAATGGGTGGTGAAGTCGATGAATATGCAGTAGGTTGTGTGAAAACAAATGGTGGTGGTCGTTTTTGAGTGAATTGGGGATTATGATGAAGGGTTCGGCGACTAGGTCTGCCCTCCAAACTTTGGGATCCAATGAACAGTGTTTTTTTTTTGTGAACAGTGAAATGCCCTATTTTATACTAATTCTAAACCCTAATTGCCAATTGCTACCGTGTTTTCAATCTCTTTCAATTTTTATTATTACTATTTCTTCTTTTTCTTTTATAATTTACTAGTTAATATAATTCTAAATGGATTTTTAATAAATAAATAAAAAACTATCAATAATTCAAAATTAACTATTTAAATCTCTAATTTAATCAATTAATAAAAATAACAAAACTACTTATATTTTTTAAATGAAATTCTAATTTAATTAATAAAAATAAATAAAAAGTCTAATCCTATTTCTAATTAAAACCTATTCTAATTTTAATTATTTTTAAATTAAAACTTTATTCTAGTTAATTAATATTACAAATATATCACATTATTTAAAATAAAAACAAAACGATTAATAAGTACAAATGCCACGTGGCACACTCTTATTGGGCTAAAAAAGCGAAAATGCCTGCTTTTGCTGAAAAATACGCTACGCTATATAAGTGAGGTAAATTAAAAACAAAGTCGGGCAAATGAGAAATTTTGAAAAAAAGGTAGGACAAATTTGGGGTATGACAGATGCCCCTATCTAATTGCCTTGAACCTGAGAGAATGAACAACTGCATGGCGTTCATTCTTAGGGTGGAAGTCAATTAGATATAAGAAGACCCCGAAATTTGTCCGACAAGCAAGTAAAAATGCAAAGAGGTGGGATGTACCAGAACGGGATGACAAGATGCAAAATAGATGAACGAGATAACCTGATATTCCCTGGGTGGTCGAAGCAGTCCCTTATCCAATAAGGTTCTTCGCGGTACCAGAGTGGTATAAGTGATCCTCCTTGGGTGGTCGAAGCGGCCCCTCATTCGTTAAGGTCCTTCGATGATACCAAAGCGGTACAAATGATCCTCCTTGGGTGGTCGAAGCAGCCCCTCATTCGTTAAGGTCCTTCGATGATACCAAAGCAGTATCTCGAACAAAAATTGAGATTCTTCGGGTGGTCGAAGCAGTACCTTGTCCATTAAGGTTCTTCGATGATACCAAAGCAGTATCTCGAACAAAACTTGAGATTCTTCGGGTGGTCGAAGCAGTACCTTGTCCATTAAGGTTATTCGATGATACCAAAGCAGTATCTCGAGTGATAATTTTGCTGAGGAATAGTTGAGCTAAAATTCCTATTTAAAGGAACAGCGTTGTCCAATCTCTGCAGGGGAGAAATCTTCCATAAACTCTCTAAGATAACCTCTGCTTGGGGAGCCACCAGAGCAACGACTGCTGGGAATCGTCATTATCAACTGCATGGTTGAATAATGACTTGCTGGGGATGGAATTCTTTGAACACGTGCGGGGTATCAACTCTGTTTAGAGAAATATTGCCGACTTTGATAGAGGACCGGTGAGGATACTTGTGAACTGATCCTGGATCCTGTTATGCTATGTCGCTGGTGTTGCACCCCAAAATTTGACCAACATTTATTCACCCATCAAGTGTTTGAAGGTTGATACCTTCATCAGAAAGTTCAAGAGATCCTCAGAGGAATTAGTTGAAACCAAGGTTGTGTGCTTCATAGCTTGAGAGTTGTGGGAGCTCCTCAGATGATTCTGAGACTTTGAGAATGAACTTGAAGCTTTGAGAAAGTTTATGAGATGTCTTGAAAGCCATCATGAAGCCCAGAGAGGTCATTATGCAAGAATTCAGAAGATTCAATCATGACTGGTAGAATTAGGGTTTGACTGGGTCAACCCTAGGTCAACTGTTGATTTGGAGAGGGTTGAGTCCTAATCCAAGGTCCATGTGATTATGGAATGAAGTATTAAGATACTACAAAGATGATTCCTAGACCAACTCATCATGACTGAGGAGTTTGAGAAGTTTTGAGTTAGGGTTTCTAAGGATTGTCAGTGAAAAAACCCTAGTTTGATCCCTATCTTCCAGGCAGTTTTAACTCAAGATGTGATTGATATCTCATCTTCCCCACAACATGAATGTTGTAGATATTGTTCTTAGCTTTAATTTGAGTGGTAGAAGTCCTTGATAGGATGTGCAGAGCTCAAGTTATGGTTTTGACAAATTACAGGTCAGCTGAGGTGTGTGAATCTGGGTCCTTGAAAGTCACCCAACTTACAGACAACTTTTTCCCTAGTAGGATGATTCCTATGATCTCTTGGTCAACATGAATGTTGAAGAGAATCTTCTTATCTTTCTATAGAGTACTAGAAGTCCTTGATAGGATTTGTAGAACTCAACTTATGGTTTGAACAAGACAGGGGTATTTTGGTCATTTGGAAGTTATAGGTCATTTTAAGCAAAGGCCATATCTCCTATTTCCAAGCCTCAGATGAAAAAACTCAAAACATCAAAGTTGTTCAAAATGGGATTTTAAGCCTATAAAAGTGGTCATGATTTGTTGGAAAAGCTTGTAGCAAGG
Organism: Lathyrus sativus; assembly: GCA_963859935.3. Taxonomy (NCBI): domain Eukaryota; kingdom Viridiplantae; phylum Streptophyta; class Magnoliopsida; order Fabales; family Fabaceae; genus Lathyrus; species Lathyrus sativus. Next base: position 151,598,744 of record OZ012741.1, on the reverse strand, counting down.
ATTTACAAGAATGGTTGAAAATGACCTAAAAATGTCTTATAACTTAAATGGATCCAAGTTGGAAATTGGTTTGGGAGATGTACAAATCCAAAATAGGTCATCCAATATGTCATTTTGAATCCAAACATCATTTTAAAAACAATGGTTCAAATATATTTTTGATTTGAGGTCTTAAAATAGAGGTTGCTTTGTAATTTTGTTTCTTGCATCTTAAGGAACCCATGAGAAACCTCACCAAAGGCAAAGCTAAGCTTGTTTTTTCACACATTCCCTTCCAATATCTCACAAGGGGAGATTTTAAAGCAAAATGACAAGTCTTAAGGCATGATATGAGATGATACAACATGGCATTAAAAGAGAAATTCCATGACTTTCCTTGAGATTCTAGCTCTTTCTAAAAGCTTCTAGGATCTTCCATTGATGGATATATATTAAGAGGATCACAATGTGATCAAAGGTTGGAGAATTCAGTGAAGAGAGTGAGAAGAAAGTGAGAGTTCCATTGTTACTTCAATTTCAAGCAAGAGTAAATTCATACAATCCACATCTATTATGTTCATCCTTCTTCTCCATTCACAATTCCTTGGCATTGTTGAGTACCTGCAAGTTGATTCAGGGACCTGTCCATGGAGGATTGAAGAGCTAGGGTTGAATTTGCAAGACTCCATACCAGACTCGGATCTCTACATTCAAGCCTTATCCATCCATCTTTTTGCATACAGAACCCTCATCATCCATTGAAGATCAGTCATGGAAGGTTGCAAGCATTGAATTGGAGTGTTTCTACTTCTGCCATAGCCAACAAGCAGGTTGGTATTTCCATTGCCATATCTTTAATTAGGTGCTAGATGTTTAGATCTTTAGTATAGAATGGCTAAGATAGGTTAGATGACCATTTCCATAGAGTTTCAGAGGGTTTCATGAAGGTTGGTAACAAATCATAGTTTCTTTAAAGATCAAGAATAAGTTGTGTATTGAGTTTTAATGATCATGTGATAGCATAGAATGATGAGGGTAATGTATAGAACAAGTTCAGATCATTAGAATTGAGTTCCATTGAGGTTGATCTCAAAAGAGCATGTTGAAACCCTAATCTTGATGCATTCTGTTAGAGAGATATACGAGGTTTTAGTGAAAGCTATGGATACCATCATATTCTTGGTGATTAGTAGAGCATCTTTGCTTTTGGAAGTTTTGATTTTCATCGAGCATGGAGAGAGAACGAGGGGATGGAAAACTCGCGCATGAACCTGGCCATTTCTGAAAACCCTAGCTCGATTGGGGACGATGACCCCTGACCGTAGGATCTGTCCAATTTAATTGACTAAATAATCTCATCCAACGGTCGTGATTTGAAATTAAAAGCGGAGGGAGAGTCCAACATCAAAACGCAGCGTTTACTTAAGTGGAAAGCTATGGGCTCAGCCAGTCCATGCTATTGACACCCCACCCAGCGGCCCAATTCGCCTTTGAACTTAGAATAGTTGCTTTTCACACCGCGCTCATATTATTTTCTCCTGATTTTTCGTATTGATTTTCTGATAACGCCTGGGCCTAACCCATTTAATATCTGCACCCCCCAGGTTCTCAGCCCAATAATAATTGAACTGGGCGCTTTACTGTAAACACCCCCTCCCCTTTCTATTTTATTTTCTTTTGATTTTATTTCTTTTATATTTCTTGCTTAGTAAATAATTCATAGAAAATTGAAAAATCATTGTTTTTTTATTCTTGTTTTTTTCTATATGTTCATAATTTTGTCTAGAAAAATATCAATAAATAAAATTGGCATTTTATTTTCTTTTAATATTTTTAGCATATTATTCTTTTAAATAGCTTTTTTTAGAAGTTTAGGTGTATACTCAATTTTGTAGAATTTCTTTTAGGACCTTCCCTTAATCTTTTTGATTCATTCTTTTTGGTGTGATTAGATATTGAGCCTTAGTTCCCATAGGATTTTAGTCATGATTTTTAGATTAAAATTTGATTAGTTTGTTTAGGCTAGCATTAGTATAACAAAATTAGGGTTTTATTCAACATAAGTAGACTTAACAATTTTGTTTTGGGTTTTTAGGTCAAGATTAGAGTATGGGGAATATATGGGTTAAGGGTAGGTATGTATAGAATCCCCTAGAATTTTACTAGAATATTATATAGTATTTTAGTATTTTTAATTGATTTTTGAATGTATGGTTAGTATGTGTGTTGCCTTGTGGGCATTGTATTTTGGGTGTGTCGCTACTGCGAAAATCGGCGCCGGCTGAACAGAAGAGTCGCCACCGTGCGTTATTTATCCCACGGGAGGGAAAGGAAACGCTCAGAGTAAACCTCGCACAACACGGGAAAGGTATGGTCGTCGCAACCAAAACCTGGATTCGGGAGTCGGTTACGCAAGGGGAAGGTATTAGCACCCCTCACGTCCGTCGTACTCGACGGGATCCACGCTTGTTTTCGGGTATGGATTGTTATTCTATCTAAACTATAGGTCAAGGGTTAAAAGAAAATAAAATGAAAGTAAAAATGACTCGGCAAAGTATCGCACTTTATGCCTACGTATTCCCGCCTGGAACGAGAAATCAGAGTCAACGTAGTTCGCCTACCTACGGGAAAGGAGGGGAAGGTTGCTCGCTAGGATATCGCATCCTATGCCTACGTACTTCCATACAGCATGAAAGATCAGAGCAAACGTAGTTCGGGCCACGGAAGACACAAGCTTGTCTTGGTTGATTTTATTCCTTCTGAAAAAGGGTTTCTTGATTAGCAGTCCCGGCGGACAAAAATGACGTCTTAATGAGCTCACATTCTTTTACGGAAGAAGTGTCTTTTATTGTGTTTGAAATCTTTATGTATTTTTCTGTTTGTTTTGAGGAAGAAGAGATAGAACTCTAACCTATGGTTGCGAAGGGAAACAAACTATCCTAATGTTATCATGCATGGGTTAAGACCTAGTGTCTATCATGCTCCTCTCTTGCACAGAGAGAAACAGAGATCCTACGGGATAGGCAGAAACGGAAACAATACCAGATATATACAGCAAAGCAGTAAAATGCATGGATGCAACAGTACAAGCGAGGCAAGGGAGTCCCACTCAACCTCGATCCTAGAAAACAATAGGCAAAAGTGAACAGGCTTCACTTTCAACCCAACAGGGTAAACAGCACACAATACAGTTCAGAAAACCAATCAATACATCAGCAATGAAATACAACAGCATCAGCAGCTCTGAATCAACATCTGGCTTCCAGTAATCTCCAATCATTTACAGACTTCAACAAGCATCAATCTCCATCTTCATGGCCTTCAGGCAAGGGCTTTGATCATCAGTCTTCCATCTGCAATGGTCTTTTCTTCAAGCTCGAACCTCCAGGATGAGGAATCAGTCACAAGAGTGAAGTGAATGAATGTTAGACAGTCAATTACCTACCAATGGTGGTTCATCAACTGTTAACATTAAACAGAAAGTTTCCTCTCAAAAGTTCTATCTTTCAAATATATTCACTGATCCTTCCAAAGGAAGGAGGTGGATATTTGAAAGAGACTTTGAATCATAGAGAAAGGATGGATGCAGACAAGGCATTCCATGTTTGAGAAACAAGCTTTCTAATCTAGAGCTCTGCCTAGCTCCTAAACCCTAGTCTCCTCAGCAGCTGCTAGCAAGAACCTCCTTTCCAACTCTGGCAGTTAATATTCAATCTCTGGATCTCCACTGGTCTTCATCTCCTCAAGTCTCCAGACAACCCCAATACCCAAGCAAGCAAGCAATAATCCCCAGAGGGCACACCACACCAGTCCATCAGACATACACAGAGTATTAATAGCAGTAGGGGAATCCTGACTTTTTCTAAGGGGATCTAATAACTACCCATAGCCCCTATAATCCCATAGCTAAACTATTCAAACCCTAAGTCCTAAGGGAAATGAAATCAAACTTCTTAAGTCATCACCTAAAAAAACCCTAATTTGTTCATGTTGTTTAAGCCTACATTAAGCACCTAAAATTAATTTCTAAAAATGGGAACTAAATTGTTTCTACAAATTCAATATCTCATCTAAGCAACCTAAAAAGAATGAACAAAAAAATATGAAAGCATCTAATAGAACAAAAATTAACAAAATCATGCATGAAATGAAACTATTTAAAATGTCATTTATTTAGAAAATATGGGAAAAATATCCAATAAAAATAAAAATGCAATTTTATTTAATGACAATTTTCTAGACAGGACCAAGGAAATATAGAAAAAACAACCACTAAAAAAGAGTTAATTTCCTATTTTTTATGATTTTTTAAAGTTGGTAAAAAAATTAAAATGAATTAAAAACTAAATTGAATTAAAATGAGAGGGAGGGGGTACTAATAGCAATTCGCTCCAGTTCATTTAGGATGGGCCAGGCAATGGTGGGGTGCGCGTAGCAAGTTTGGTTAAGCCCAGAACAAGTCAGCATTATTGAAAATAAAAAAAGGACGCAGGGGGTGAGAACAGCAATGGATTCACGTGTATTTTCTGATGGGCTTGGTACTGGGGGGTGGGGATATCACTAAACACTTAGGCCCGCCCGTTTCATTAAATGAAACGGTGCGTTTAGGGCGCCTCTCTTCCCTCCAATCTTCAGTATGAATTCCAGCCACACGATGGCTCTTTAGGTCAAAGGTCTAACACACAATGGACGGCCCGGATTGCGTCTTCTACATTGGATCATATGAGAACTAGGGTTTCCCTCCATGGAAACTCCATGCACGCACCACTTCAAGCTCTCGGTTCTCACTCCACAGTCCATGAAACACCACGATATAAACATGAAAAATACTCTAAATCTCTCCCTCTATACGCCTATGGTCAGAGTTTGTTTTGAAACTCAACAAATCACTCAACCCGAGCGCATGACATTCTTGGTTCCATTAAAATACTCTGCAACTCATCCTCAAGATTCTCAACCAAACCTATACTAATCTCTTCTATACTTAATGGTGATCATTCTGTGCTAACAACCTAAGATTATCATGTACTATGCTATGAGTTCTACATCCTAACAGTTCTAACAACCTCTCAACAATCATCACTAAACAGCACCAAACTCATCCTAATCGTTCTACTAACAACCTAGATCACATCTAAACTAGTAAAACTATGCAACTCTATCTATATCAAGCTATGGGAGAGAAATTGAACCTGGTGTGAAAGCTTGGAAATGGATGTTGAACTCGTGGATCTGAGGCTTCTAATGCTTGGATCTTGATCAACTATCTCAATGCTTGATTCTGTTTGCAAAACCTTGATGATTCTTGCCTTGGATCTTGCTCTTCACATGAAATTGCAAATTGTGTATGGTTGATGGAAGCACACGAAATTGAGCAAATTACACTATGTTCTTGGCTGAATCCTATGGCATGATGATGAATCAGTATGATGAAATTGATTTTGATGGTGATTGGTGAAGAATTTGAGAAATTGGGATGAAAATGCAATGAGAAAGAATGGAGAGAATTTGTGAGATTTTGGTGAAAAATGAATCCAACCCTTGCTCAATTCTGATTTCATGAGTATATAGGGCTCAATGGAAACTTCTAGATCCATCTTACAACTTCCCTTGCCTTCCAACTTTGATTGATTTTGGTTATGTTTCTTCAAATACAAGTAACCATGAATAACTTTTCTTTTTCCTTCTAAACTCAAAAAAGTGCTTGAACCATTGTCTCTAAAATATCTTTTGGACCCAAAATCATATATTGGAAGTCTCCATTTGGACTTGTAAATCTCCCAAACCATTTTTCACTTTGACTTTCTTTAAGTTATAAGCCATTTTAGTTCAAATTTAACCAATCATGCAACTTCATGTTATGAGCTTTTCCAACAATTTGTGACCTTCTTTCTAGACTAAAAATGTCATTTGGAGCAAGTTTGATGTTGTAAGTTTTTCCATTTGAGGCCTCCTTGTATGAGTTTTGGACATAGGTTAAAATGACCTGTAATTCACAAATGACCAAAATACCCTTTGCTTGCCAAGACCATAAGTTGAGTTCCACACATCATATGAAGGCATGCTATACCATTCTAGAAAGCTAAGACAATGAGGAACAATTCCTATGTTGACCAGAAATTCATTTGAAATCTCCTTTAGGGGTAAAACTAGCTTGGAAGTCAAGTCACTTTCACAGACAAAATTTCAGATACCTCAGATGACCTGTAACTTGCAAGGACCATAACTTGAGTTCTATAAATCTCCTTGATGTCTTCCACCACTCAAATTAAAGGTCTTGAGATCCTCTACAAGTTTCATGTTGGCCAAGAAGCCATTTGAAGCTAGCATTTTGACTTATCTTGCTTGGAAATTTGACCTAAACTAGGGGATTTTACACAGAAACCCTAATTTAGAAGCTCCTCTTCTCCTTGATTTCTCTTGAATTCTTCTTGGCATATCTCCATATCCTTCTTTATATGTCCAATGATGAACCCCACATCTCTCCACTAGACTTGAATGCCCCTTAAATCAGTCAATTGACCTAGGGTTGACCTAGGGTTGACCCAGATGAAACCCTAGTTGACTGCCTTCAGCTATAGCTCTTGTGCTCTCATCAATGACTTGTCTCCTTCTTTAAATGACTTTCTAAGCCTCTCATAATGTCTAGATACTCTCGATGCCTTCAACTCACAGCTCACAACCCTCTTGTTGACCCTCATATACCCTCAGCTAGGAGATGGACTCAAGGCTTGATCTGCTGAACTCTTTGCTTTCAAATTCTTTCTTGATGACTTGAATGAGATTGAATTAGGATAATAACCTCTTGATAGGCTTCTAGAGATGAGAATAATGATTGGTCCCCCTGTTGTATGCCTTACTATGCTTATGCTATGCAGATGATTAGACTATGTACATGACTCTATATGCAAATGCTAATGACATTGAAACATAAACCAAGTGAATAAGGTTGAACAAATTTTGGGGTGCAACAGGGTGCTTGCTTGTTTTGCTTTCTTTTGTGCTTGGTTGGCCTTGTGGAGCTTGATGGAGCATTAAGGAGCATTGAGAAGCATTTGAAGATTGAAGTTGAGCTTGGAGGCTTTAGTCTTAGGGTTTGCTTTTGTTTTAGGGATAGGATCAGGATAGAGCTTAGTTAGATAAACTTCTTTCTCAAATATGGATAGTATCCTTCACATCCATTCCTCCCTATGATTCAAAGTCCTTCCTGGTATACACCTCTCTCCTTTGGAGGGATTAGTGCTATACCCAGGAGGTAGAACTTTTGAGGGAACCCTTCATTTGATATTGAACCCTTATAGGTCACCTTTGGTGATCAAATAAGCAATTCAATATCCCCCAGCTTATCCAGTAAGTGATTTTCTCTGTTTGATTACTCTTGAGAGATGTCAGAGTTTGAGCATGAAGATGAAGACTTCATTGAAGATTATTGAAGAGGATGAATCCTTGAAGACTGCCATTCCAGCTGAAGCTTGAAGAGCATGAAGATCAAGTTGATACTTGAAGATCCCTGAAGATAGTGAAGCCTGAAGGTGGAGCTGATCAAAGAAGCTGAAGCTTAAGGGAGAAGATGAGTTGAAACTCATGTTGTAGGGTTGAAACCTGGAAAGCAGTTGATGATTGAAGTCTGAAGACTGAGTTGCTGCTGGAGGAGCTGAGGCTTTCTTCTGTTTTTCTTTTCTGTATTGTGTGTTTTGCTTGATTTGTCTGTTGCATTAGATTAAGTCCATCTAGAATAAGTAGAATCTAGGAGCATAATTGCATTAGAGGTTGAGTTGCTCCCTCTGCTTGTATTGTTATTGAGTGGCTTTGCTTGCGGGTATTCGGTAGAGCCCAGCTCCCTTGCCCATGTGGTGTGTTTGCTTGATGGTATTTCATTTCTTTTATCTGTATGATTGCAGTTTACTATTTATTGCTTGATAGCATGTTGTTTATGTTTCAGTATGACTACTGTTATTTCATGACTGGCTTGAGGTTGAGATGAGCTTGTGGAGGTTGAAGCCCCACACACATTTCCTCCCTCACTTGCATTGCATGCATTTTACTGTTAAGCTGATGCTTTGTATGTTTTGGTGTATCATTGACATGATCCCTTAGGACTCTCATTTCCTTTGATAAGGATTTGATGATATACTTTTAGGTTGAAACCTATGCATGACAACATCTAGGAGTTCCCTGTTCAAACTTCAACCATAGGATGAATCCATGGCATGATAACAGTAGGACTTGATAGTCTCCCTCATAGTTGGGCCTGTTCTCTTCTCATCTCAAAACAGTTTAAGATACAGTAATCATGAATGATTTCTTTCGTACGTTACGAGCCTTAAGCTATCTGAGAAAGGATTGTGGGAGAGCTTCTTTTCCACAGCCTGGATGTTTAGTATGGTACCCTTTGGGTGACATGCGACGCATTCACTCTCAGGTCATAGTCTCTAGTGCGGTTGAAATTGCAAACACAATAAAAAACACTTCTTTCGTAAACAGGAAATAAACCGTAGTTTCCCGAACTACGTGAGCTCTGATCTCTCATGCCTGTTGAGAGTACGTAGGCACAAGATGGCGAAGTCTTGGCGAGCACCCTTCCCCCATAACCCTTCGTAGGCCGAACTACGTGGACTCTGATTTCTCATTCTCTGATGAGAATACGTAGGCATAAAGTGCGACGCTTTGCCGAGTCATTTTTCTTTTCTTTTTCAGCCAGCCTTGATAGGTAGATAGAATAAAACCAACCCGTCCAAGTAAACAAACAAGCGTGGATCCCGTCGAGTACGACGGACGTGAGGGGTGCTAATACCTTCCCCTTGCGTAACCGACTCCCGAACCCAGACAATGGTTGCGATGACCTTATCTTACCCTTTTTCGTCAGGTTTTTCCGATCGTTTCCTTTCCCGCTCTGAGGGATAAATAACGAAAGGTGGCGACTCTTCTGTCATGCTGGCACCTTATTTTTGCGCAAGCGACAACTGGCGACTCTGCTGGGGACTTCTGGTGTTTCCCTACGCGAGTCTCGCCTTGGATTTCCTTCCTAGCTGTCTGGGACCGTCCCCAGCAGCTGGCGACTCTGCTGGGGACTCCAACGGTTCCCTGCGAGTCAATCCTACCGTTTGTGTGTTTACTTGTTGGGTTGCGTTTATTTATCGCATTTTTTACTTCTCGCACTTTATTTCCCGCATTTTATTTTCAGTACAATATGATTGTTTGTGCTGTTGTGGGATGGGAGTTCTGATGAGTGAGAAGCCAGACCCAGGCTTGAGTGCACCATAACATTAGAGTGGAAATTAGTGGGCGCGTGCTTGCTTTGCAGGCACTAGTGTCTCATGAAATCCACGCTCAGACGAGGTTCATCCGGTTGGCTTCACTTTCAACCCTTTGGGTTGAGACGGTTGCTGGTTTGGTGGATTGTCGACTCTGGGGACCGATCATTTGTGATTCAGCTAAGTGAGGCCTCTTCAAGACTTGATGATGCCACTCCTTCTGGGAATCGTATCGTCAGTTTTGAAAGTCTGTGACGCTGATGAACGCATAGGATGTCGTACCTTGAGTCAGTTTAGGTCCATACCTGTGAGCGGGATTGGGTTTATTGCAGGAAACTTTGACCTTCAGACCACCTGGTTTTCTTGACAGTGAATCAGTTATGTTGGTACCAGGGTTTCTCAGTTGCAGATTTGTCTGTTCTTGGTAGAGCAGGTTTTGATCAGAGGATCTTATCATCAGGTGTATGTCTGTTCTTGATAGAGCAGGTTTTGATCAGAGTATTGTCGTCAGTGGTTTGTTCTTGATAGAGCAGATTTTTGGGGTCTGAAGATCTCATCAGCAGATGTTGTCTGTTCTTGATAGAGCAGATTTTGAGTGGGGTCTGAAGATCTCATCAGCAGCTGTATGTTTGTTCTTGATAGGGCAGATTTTTGATTTGGGGTCTGAAGACTTCACCAGCAGATATTTCTTGATCATACATCCGAGGTCCTTATTATCAGCCATTTGTTCTCGACAGAGCAGAATTTTGATCTTATGTATATGGTCCTATCAGATGGTCGTTCTTAGCAGATCAGATTAGTGGTCTTACACCGGGGTTTTCTTCTCACCAGTGATTGTTGATACAAAATCTCCACAGCAGCTATCCTGATATATTAGTGCATGCTTGCATTTTGCATTAGTTCGCATATTCATCTTTGCATTCCATTAACGTGTGTCTGTGCTGCAGGTACCGTTTCCCCGATCCAGGATTTCTCGCCTCCTATTGTATTCTTATGGCCTCTCTCAGGAAGACTGTTGCGTACAAGTTCCCGACCCCTGATGTGTCGAAGTTGACTGGTTTGATAGCTCTAGCAGGTGATTCTGTGAAGGATAGGTTCAGGAAGTCTTATGGCAGGTTGCTCAGTCTGGTTTGCAAACCTTCTACGTCCGAGTTGAATGGGTTACATGCTCTTCTGCAGTTCTATGACCCTCCTCTGAGGTGTTTCACTTTTCAGGACTTCGTTCTCGCGCCGACGCTGGAAGAGTATGCTGATTTGCTGGGTGTGCCTATCAAAAGGCAGATGCCTTTTGTCCACATGGATGCTGAGCCTGATCTGGCTGGTTTAGCTTCTTCACTCCATTTGGGCGCCTCTGAGTTAGTAGTGACGAGTTGGAACAAGGTTCCTGGGTTCTCCTTGCAGTTTCTGATAGCTAAGGCTTAGCAGTGTGCTAAGGACAAATGTTGGGGCGCATTCAATGCCATCCTTGCTTTATGCATATATGGCATTATCCTGTTCCCCAACATGCCTGATTTCGTAGACTTTGATGCATTTCACATCTTCGCCTCAGGGAATCCAGTCCCTACTTTGATCGGGGATGTCTATCACTTAGTACATTACAAGAATGAGAACCGGAGAGGGAAGAATGTCTCATGCTGCGTATCGTTGCTGTACAAATGGTTTGATAGTCATTTGCCCAAGAGGGGTTCTTTCGTCTTGTCTGCAGCCACAGCTGAGTGGCCTGAGCGTCTGATGAGTTTGTCTGCAGAAGATATTGATTGGTTCGTTGACAGAGACAGGTTAGGTACCGAGGTGATCTTCAGTTGTAGTGGGTTTCCTAATGTACCTCTGATAGGTAGGAAGGGTTGCATCAACTACAATCCGTCGTTGCTAGTTCGTCAGTTCGCATATGCTTTGAGGACTCCACCGAAGGAGGAAGAGGTACAGGAATCTCTGTACCTCACGGGTACTCTAGAGGGGGATTTGTTGTCCAAGCTTCAGCGTGCGTGGAACAGTATCAGCAAAAGAGGAAAGCCTTTGTTGGGAAAGAGCAACAATCAAGCCTACCCTCCTTATTCAGCTTGGATCAGAGCCAGAGCCAACGCTATAGGGATGCCATTTCCTCATGCCAGACCAGAGAGTCCTCCACCAGTCGAAGAGCCTACTACTGTGTCCATTCATCAGCACAACCAGGTATTAGCCGAGCGGGATGAACTGAAGCGGGCAAACACAGAATTGGAGAAGGAGTTAGCTCAGCTTCGAAGTGAAAGGAACGAAGTCGTGCATGCTTTCAAAAAGCAAACAGAGTCGGTAAACCAACTGGGTGCAGACTTGGCAAAGCAAATAGCTGACCGCGAACGCTTGGGTCAGGACTTCCGGGCTGTTAATGATGTACTAGCTACAAAGAAGCAGCATTTGGACGAGGCATATCGAAGGATATCTAAGTTCGACCAGCATTGGAAGACCTCCCTGGCCACCAGGAAGGAGCGAGAGGACAAGCTGATGCTGCAGATCTCTAAGCTGGAAGCCGAAGTAAAAGACAGTGAGTGGAGGTTTGATGAAGAGACCGCCCACAGATACGCCACCGAAGGCCAACTCAACAAAGCCCTTGCTAACCTGAAGGGGCATAAGCTGATGTTTGAGTCTAAGAAGCGGAAACTGGAGGATTGCTTTGGCGAAGGAGCTTGGGAAAGTTCAGTTCAGGGGCTTCAGCATACCATTGTGCAGAGGGAACTACTCGTCGAGGGGTTGCTCACTTTGCCAGATCATCCAGAGACGAAGGAGTTATTAGCAGAGTATCGCGCCCGTGGCCGTACTTGACTAGTTGTATTCCTGTTGTTTCGATCTTTGCTGTATGCTGACCATCACCAGACTTGTTGGCTGAGGTCATGCTGTTGATTTGTTTTGTACTCGCTGATACTGTATACTGCCTTGACAGGCCTTTCCATATATATATGAGATTGATGTTTCCATGATTGGGCTCGGACTTCTTCCTCTTATTATTGTCAGCACTGGCACTAAGGCACTAGGATCGGGGGAAATCTCCCAAGCGCACAGACACACGCATGCATCTGCATGAAGCATTCGCATGGCGTACATTTTGTTGCTTTTCCTAACCTTTAATGTTTTCAGGTTTTTCAGGTTCACAGGTTCCGAGCTGCTCCCAGTCTCCAGGATTGATCAGAGACTCATTCACCGTTACTCAACTCGAGCTAATCAGACAAGGATCATGGATCAGGTGCAGTCAGATGTTCAAGAGCTCCGTGAACGGATGGATCGTTTTATGGAACTGATGCAGGTGGTCGCTAATGGTCAGGACCAGCTTCGTACTTTGGTTCAACCTTTGATCTCCAGGGTTGATAGTAACGGCATACTTCATGGCGGGGCTGTGCCTACTCCTCCTCCAGTGGATGCTCCACAGAATGTTGTTCCTGCTGCCGGGGGCAACGGCAGTGCTAATGGCAATATGATGACTAATATCGGACTCAATGCGGCGGGTGTCGGCAATGGTAGTCTGGGAGCTAATATCAACATAGGGCCGGTCAACGGCAATGCTGGTGTCGGAAATCTGTTGGTGCCTCAACCATGGCTTGAGGATCATCAAGATGACGTGTTTTCTCAAAGAGGTATAGAAGCAGAGTTGAATGCTGAAGCTCGGCTCAGGTTCAAAGCGCTGGAAGACAAAATGAGAGACATTGAAAATCAGAATACTTTGGGCGTTGATATGTCCAAGCTGGGGTTAACTGCTGATTTCAAGGTACCTCATAAGTTCAAGGTGCCTGTCTTTGAGAAGTATAAGGGTACTACTTGCCCCCGTGTCCACCTTCGATCTTATTATAGAAAGATGTCTGCCTATTCTGACGATGAGAAGTTGCTGATGCACTTCTTCCAAGATAGTCTTTCTGGTCCATCCCTCGAATGGTATATGGGCTTGGAGCCCGCTACCGTACGCACCTGGAAGGATCTCGCTGAAGCGTTCGTCCTCCACTATCAGTACAATAGCGACTTGGCCCCCAACCGAGTTCAGCTCCAGAACCTTTCACAGCGGAATAATGAAAGCTTTAAGGAGTACGCCCAGCGGTGGCGTGAATTGGCTGCTCGGGTTCAACCGCCGATGGTTGAGCGCGAGCTAGTGCAAATGTTCGTGGCTACCCTTCCTGGAATCTACTATGAAAAGCTAGTCAGTGGCATGTCTAGGACATTCTCGGCTCTCATCATTATGGGCGAGCACGTCGAGAACGGTATAAAAATCGGAAAAATCCAAGGTGAATCATCCTCAGCTGGAGGAGGTGGTAAGAAACCTTACGCTGGCAAGCGTCGAGAAGGAGATGCCAGTGCTGTCACTAATGCTCGGAGAAAGGGCAAGGGCCCTCAGCAGCAGATTGCTAGCATAAATATCCCAGCTGCTCCGCCGCCGCTGCAGCAGCAGCAACCGCAGCAACAGAGTCAGCAGGGGTATAGGAAATATCAGAACCGGGCTCCTTTGGCAAGCCGTCATTTTGAAGCTCCACCTATGTCGTATGCGCAGCTTCTGCAAACTTTGCTGCAGCTTCAGTTAGTTCAAAAGAGGACGTTGGCTCCCTTAACAGGGGCACCACCACCGGGGTATGACGCAAATGCCACTTGCGATTTCCATACGGGGGCACCAGGTCATACGATTGAGAACTGTAAAGCTTTTAAGCACAAGGTGCAGGACCTGGTAGACGCCAAGGTTATTAACTTTTCTGATAGTGTGCCCAATGTCACCAAAAACCCTATGCCTCATCATAGGGGAGGCGGAGTGAACGCCATTATCACAGAGGAGAGCGCAGATATGTTGACTGATGTCAAGAACTTAAAGACGCCGCTTAGTTTCGTCAAAGCTAAGTTGCTGAAGAAGGGATTCTTTCCAGGATGTGGAGAGTTATGCATGGCTTGTGCTACACATCCTGATGGGTGTGAGCAGCTGGTAGAAGGTATCCAATGTCTGATGTCTGAGGGTATTTTGCAGTTCAGCCGGAGAATTGAAAGTGTATCAGGGGAGGTTGTACTGAAGCAGGCAGATGAAGTCGCCACCATCACTATTCCTTGTCGACCTATTACCATTTCTGCGCCCCGACCACCTACAATTACTATTACCAGGGCCGGGCCAATCCCATTCGAGAGCACTAACGCCGTTCCGTGGCATTACGGTGCCGAAGTCTATTGCAATGGTCAGAAGATAGAGCTAGAGCCGTATGGATCGACTGTGCAGAGTCTCGCAGGAGTCAGTGGTATTACTCGAAGCGGTAGAGTGTTTGCACCAACAGAGGTTGCGGCAGAGAAAGTGGTCAGAGCTGATGTTGTGGATAAGGGTAAAGGCGAAGCCGTCGAAGAGGTCCCTTGTGGGGCAGATAAAGATTTGATTATCAAAGATGCTGAGGAGTTCATGCGGTTAATCAAGAAGAGCGACTACAAGATTGTAGATCATCTTCATCAGACTCCGTCAAAAATTTCTATTCTCAACTTGTTGCTGTGTTCTGAAGCGCACCGCAACGCGTTACTGAAGGTATTGAATGCTGCCTACGTTCCGCAGGAGATATCAGTAAATCAGCTAGAAGAGGTGGTAGCCCATGTTAACGCTGGCAATGGGCTAGGATTCACAGATTTAGAGCTGACTCCTAAAGGGAGAGATCACAACAGCGCCTTGCACGTCTCAATAGAGTGCAGAGGCACAATCATGTCGCATGTCCTGATGGACACGGGTTCGTCGCTTAATGTGCTTCCGAAAAAGGCACTAATGAAGTTGGACACTCGTGGATTGCTTTGCACGCCCAGTGATCTGGTGGTGAAAGCCTTTGATGGAACTAAGCGCCACGTTTTCGGAGAGTTGACCCTGCCGATTCAGGTTGGTCCGGAGACGTTCGATACGGTTTTTTATATCATGGATATCATGCCTGCCTACAGTTGCCTCTTAGGTCGGCCATGGATCCATGCTGCTGGTGCCGTGACGTCCACGCTGCATCAAAAGCTCAAATATGCTGTCGGGGGAAGCATAGTAACCGTCTGTGGTGAGGAGGACATCATGGTGAGCCACTTGTCATCCTTTAAATATGTTGAAATGGACGGCGAAATCCATGAAACTCTCTGCCAAGCATTTGAAACCGTCAAGGTGAAATAGGTAGCTCCTGTCGTCATAGAGAAGCAAGAGATGAATCTCTCCTCGTTCAAAGAAGCTCGGGCCGTCGTCGAAGCCGGTTCCACCCCAGGCTGGGGGCACGTTTTGGAGATACCGATCAAGCAGGATAAGTTTGGATTGGGGTATTCTCCTGAAGCTGAAGCTTCATCTTCTTCGTCTAGCAGCTCGTCTCGTGGGAAGGGGCCGATCCTATTTACCAAGGGCGGAGTGATTTTCGAAAGCATCAACGCAGCGTCTGAGGGCAGCGGGGATAGTGATTGTGATCTTGACGCCTGGATTCAGCCAAGCAAGTCGGGCGAGCGCCTCAACAATTGGACCATCAAGGAGATTATCCAGCTGACAAGTGATGAGTAATGATTTGCTTTTTACAATCTTTGTACAACCCTATGTCCTACCCGGGGCATAGTGGTTTTATTGTCAGGGCCTTGTTGGATTATGTACATGCATCAAAGGCGTTTTCTTCGTACTCAAATATTGTGTTCTCTGTTATTCCTGTTTTATGTTTATTTCGAAAAACAGTAAAATGGCAACGGGGTTTGTGCTAACCTGCATATCCTTGCCTTAAACTTAACCCTTGTTATTGCAGGATCCACATAACAGACGACATCGACTCTGGACCCTCTACGGCTCACTACGACTTCGATTGCCCGATATATCAAGCCGAGGATGAGATTGATGAAGACGAAGACCTTCCGGAAGAGTTGGCCCGCTTGTTGAGACAAGAGGAAAAGGTTATTCTGCCTCACGAGGAAGATATTAACATAGTGCCTGTACCGAATAAAGACGGTAAGGTACGCATGTGCGTCGATTATCGGGATTTGAATAGGGCGAGCCCTAAGGATGATTTCCCGTTGCCTCATATCAATGTGTTGGCCGACAACACAGCCCAGTTTTCCGTGTTTTCGTTCATGGATGGCTTCTCCGGTTACAATCAGATTAAGATGGCACCGGAGGACATGGAGAAAACGACGTTTATCACCCCCTGGGGAACATTTTGCTATAAGGTAATGCCCTTCGGTCTGAAGAACGCAGGGGCCACTTACCAGCGAGCAATGGTAACTTTGTTTCATGATATGATTCATCATGAGATCGAGGTCTATGTTGATGACATGATTGCAAAGTCCCAAACGGAGGAAGAGCATCTGGTCAACTTATTGAAGCTTTTTGAGAGGCTTAGGAAGTTCAGGCTGAGGCTGAATCCTAACAAGTGCACTTTCGGAGTGCGGTCCGGAAAGTTATTGGGGTTTATCGTTAGTGAACGGGGTATCGAAGTTGATCCTGCGAAAATAAAAGCTATTCAAGAAATGCCAGCGCCGAAAACAGAAAAAGAAGTTCGTGGTTTCTTGGGCCGAATAAACTACATTGCAAGGTTTATCTCTCAGCTCACGGCCACTTGTGAACCGATGTTCAAGCTTTTAAAGAAAGATCAGGCGATTACTTGGAATGAGGATTGCCAGAGGGCATTCGACAAAATAAAGCAGTATCTTCAAGAACCTCCAATCTTGATACCCCCAGTGGCTGGACGGCCATTAATCATGTACCTGACGGTTCTGGAGAATAGTATGGGGTGTGTTCTCGGTCAGCACGACGAGACGGGCAGAAAGGAGCATGCCATTTATTATTTGAGTAAAAAGTTCACTGAGTGTGAATCTCGATACTCGATGCTGGAGAAGACGTGTTGTGCATTAGCTTGGGCCGCCAAACGTCTACGACAGTATATGCTCAATCACACCACTATGCTGATTTCGAAGATGGATCCAATCAAGTATGTCTTTGAGAAGCAGGCTCTTTCGGGCAGGATTGCCAGATGGCAAATGGTGTTAACGAAATATGATATTCAGTACGTCTCCCAGAAGGCCATTAAGGGAAGCGTATTGTCTGATTACCTTGCCGAACAGCCAATCGAAGACTACCAGCCGATGAAGTTTGAATTCCCTGACGAGGACATTATGTTTCTCAAAGCGAAGGATTGCGATGAGCCATTGCCCGGTGAAGGGCCAGATAGGACGTCTCAGTGGAAGTTGATATTCGACGGAGCGGTTAATTCCTATGGAAGTGGTATCGGGGCTATCATCATGACTCCTCACGGATCCCACATCCCGTTTACTGCGAGACTGACGTTTCCAGTTACCAACAATGAGGCAGAGTATGAAGCATGTATTATGGGTCTAGAAGAGGTAATTGATTTAAGAATCAAGAATCTAGACGTATACGGTGACTCAGCGCTTGTAATCAATCAGATTAAAGGGGAGTGGGAAACTCGTCAAGCGAATTTGGTGCCGTACATGAACTATGCCAGAAGGCTACTTCCGTTCTTAGATCGAGTGGAACTCCATCATGTGCCCAGAGCGGAAAATCAGATGGCCGATGCCTTAGCCACGTTGGCTTCAATGTATAAAGTCAATTTTTGGAATGAGGCTCCAAGAATTGTACTATCCCGTCTTGATAGACCTGCATTTGTCTTTGCAATCGAGGAAGCCGCCGACGGCAAGCCATGGTTCCACGACATCCAGACCTTCCTTATGACTAAGGAGTATCCTGCGGGTGCGTCAACCCAGGATAAGAAGACTCTGAGGAGGCTATCTGGAAACTTTTATCTCAATCCTGATGGAGTGCTGTATAAGAGAAACCACGATCTCGTGCTACTCAGATGTGTAGATGAGAAAGAGGCGAGTATGCTCATGGAAGAAGTCCATGAGGGCACATTTGGTACGCACGCCGGCGGGCATGCCATGACGAGAAAGATCCTGAGAGCAGGGTATTACTGGCTGACGATGGAGTCGGATTGCTTCAGATTCGCGAAGAAATGTCATAAATTCCAGATTTATGCTGACAAAGTTCATGTGCCGCCGTGCCCATTGAATGTCATGTCCTCCCCTTGGCCGTTCTCCATGTGGGGCATCGACATGATAGGCAAGATCGAGCCCACTGCATCCAATGGTCATCGTTTCATTCTGGTAGCTATCGACTACTTCACCAAATGGGTAGAGGCAGCCTCGTACGCTAATGTGACCAAGCAGGTGGTAGCTAAATTCATAAAGAGGGACATCATCTGTCGTTATGGAGTTCCCGAGCGGATCATTACTGATAATGGTTCGAATTTGAATAACAAGATGATGAAGGAGCTGTGCCAGAGCTTCAAGATTGAACACCACAACTCATCTCCTTACCGGCCGAAGATGAATGGCGCCGTCGAAGCCGCCAACAAGAACATAAAGAAGATCGTTCAGAAGATGGTTGTGACCTACAAAGATTGGCACGAGATGCTGCCGTTTGCCTTGCACGGTTATCGTACGACGGTGCGCACGTCGACCGGGGCAACTCCTTTCTCCTTGGTGTACGGTATGGAAGTTGTCCTACCGTTAGAAGTGGAGATTCCTTCTTTGCGAGTTCTGGTTGATGTGAAACTCGACGAGGCAGAATGGATTACGAATCGTTTGAACCAACTCAGCCTGATGGACAAGAAGAGGTTAGCATCGATTGCATTTGGTCGACTGTACCAAAGCCGAATGAAGAAAGCTTATGATAAGAAGGTGCGTCCTAGAAGCTTTCAGACGGGTGATCTCGTCCTGAAGAAGATTCTTCCGCCACACTCCGATCACCGGGGCAAGTGGACTCCGAATTACGAAGGGCCGTATGTCGTCAGCAAGGTCTTCTCCGGAGGAGCTTTGTTGTTATCCACGATGGATGGTGAAGATTTTGCATCCCCGGTGAACGCGGACGCAGTTAAAAAATACTTTGCTTGAAAGAGACCCGCTGGACAAAAAAGAAAGAGTCCAGGCAAAAAAGGGGCATCCCGGCGAACCAGAAACAGAATAAAAGGTTCGGGCAAAAATTAGGGATATATTGAAAAATGTACACCCGCGAAGTCGAAAACCTACACTGGGCGGCTTCGGCAAAAAGGGGTATCCCGGTGAACTGAAAACCCGTAAAGGGCGGTTCACGCAAAAGTTAGGGATTTGAATAAGCAAATGACTGCGTTCCGCGTGTGGACTTTCATTGTTAGTGGTTTGGAGGACCTGAGGGCCGTTGATCTGAATCAATCTCTTCCGAAGCTGAAGCGTCGGAGAAATATCGAAGTCGAGTGGGTCTTAGAGGGATCAACTCATGGTGTTCGTCTACGCCTCGTTGCCGGCATTTGTATATACTGATGTATATTTATGTTTTATTTTTGCGCGGCTTCCTCATTCCAGGAGCTTGCCTCTGTTGTAAAACATTTTTTGCCCATTCAGGGGTTCACCATCAATAAAATGCATGTTACTCAGCAATTTTGTTTGCCTATTTAGCATTTATCTGTTTTGTTTGCGAAAGAAAACGCCAATGTTTTGATAAAATGCGCATACATAAACTTACGGGCCTAGGCCCATTGATTGTTGAAACAATTAATTACCTGAATATTGTCACGAGATAATAACCTTGATAGGAACGTCATCTTCTCCAGGCCGAGGATTCTCTTCTCCAAGCAGACGCATCCTGAAGGAACGTCATCTTCTCAGCTGAGTCGCACGCCGAAGCTCGTATGTCCCCAGCACCGGGTCATAAGTGCAGATTTCGTAGAAATGTTCGGGTGCCGAAGCTCGTGTTTCCCCAGTAAGGTCGCCGAAGCAGGTGCCTTCCCCAGCACCGGGTCACAAGTGCAGGTCTCGTAGGAAGCTGTTCGTATGCCGAAGGATGCAGTAACTGATGGTGCCAGACTGAAGTCTCCCGCGGAATTGAAATTCCCCACCGGAGCCGTATTCTCTCCCGAAGTCGGATGATTCCCTCTTCCCCAGTAGAGTGTTGGAACAGCTGATGTTGAGATTCCCCTGCAGAGTTGTACTCTCCCCCGAAGTCGGATGATTCCTTCTTCCCCAGCGGAATTAGAACTCCTCATCAGAGTTGTACTCTCCAGTGAAGTAGAATGATTTCTCTCTCCACGGCTGAGTTCGCAAACCCCAGGAGAGCCGAATCCTTGGAAGCAGTTGAGACCGTGAGTGGTTTTCCCTAGCAGAGCATTGAACAGCTGATGTTGTATTTCCCCAGAGTCGCACTCTCTCCAGCGAAGCAGAATGACTTCCCCTTCCTCAGCCGAGTTTGCAGATGTCCAAGAGAGCCGAGTCCTTGGAAGTTGATCAGATCATGATTGGTTTTTCCCCAGTGGAGTGTGGAGCAGCTGAAGTTGTTTCCCCACAGAGTTGTTATCCCCAAAAGAGTAGCCGAGACGGCCACGCAGTTTACTCTCACGATTGACATCGCATTCCTTCAGCAGGTCCAAGTTCTCGTAGAGCTTCGTTCCCCTGCAGCAGATCAACTGAAGTTGTTTTCCCTGCAGCAGTCAACGGAAGATCAATTCCCCAGACGGAGTCCGATTGATATTGGCGTGTCCATGTTCTCCTCAGCAGGAAGATTCCTCTATCTGAGTAGTGCTTTTCTCCTTGACAGGAGAATTCCCCTTCGGCATTTATTTTGCTGACGGGATCGCATCATTGTGCATGATTGCATAGCACTTAGCATAAACGCATAGCATTTCCACCGTGTGGGGCATGGCGCCGAAGCATATGCATCATAAACATGATCTAGGTTGTTGTCATTCTTGTTTTACAGGTGTTTCGCCGTAGGATCAGTGCTCAGGATGACTCCTGACATTCTCCCCAGCGAAGTCTTCAGTTCAAGATGATTCTTGAAATCCGCAGCAGGGCCGTTTGCTCAAGATGATTTTTGAGATCCCCAGCAAGAGTTGTCCAGGAAGATTCCTGGAACCCCTAGCAGAATGTTTGCTCCAGAATGGTTATCAGTTCAGGATGATTCTTGAGAGTGCCCAACGAAGTTGTTTGTTCAAGATGATTCTTGAAGTCCCTAGCAGCGTGATATGTTTGCTCCAACAGTGATGTCTAATCTGAAGATTGACTTCGTAAACGCCTGAAGGCGATATCAGAATGTTCCTGTGGATTCGGATTTCCGTGTTGATGAATCAACGTGTGTCTGAAGACAAAGTTCAAAAGTTTGTAGAGGCAGCTTTTGTGTGCAAGGTGATCCGTGTTGGCCTGAAGACCAAGTCAGTTATCCTGAGGTGATGATTGATTGTGATCGAGTGAATAGTGTTTCTTCGGACTGAAGTCGAAGACGTTTCTCCAGCTGAAGCGGAGTTTTGCCTGAAGGCAAAGTGTTTGAATCCCCGTAGAGTCATGAATGGCTCAGGATACCACTTCTCTGACTGAAGTCACAGATTTCCCAAGCTGAAGCGAAGGTGCCTGAAGGCAAGGTTATTCCCAAGGTCATGAATGACTTAGGATTCATTTTTCGGACTGAAGGCTGAAGTATATCCCTGACTGAAGTCACGGATACTCTATAGCAGAGGCGGAGTTGCCTGAAGGCAGATCCACGCATCCTTGAAGGCCAAGGATCGTTTTCTTCAGACTGAAGTCGAAGATACCTCCTGCAGAGTTGCCGACGGGCAAAGTTTATATCCTTGAAGGCCAAGGATGATTATCTTCATAAATGCTTGAAGATCTTTTCTAGCTGAAGCTGGAATCGCCGACGGGCAAAGTTTATATCCTTGAAGGCCAAGGATGATTATCTTCAGAAATGCTTGAAGATCTTTTCTAGCTGAAGCTGGAATTGCCGACAGGCAAAAGTTTACATCCTTGAAGGCCAAGGATGCTTATCTTCAGAAATACGTGAAGATCTTTTCTAGCTGAAGCTGGAAGTGGCCAGGGGCCAGGGTTTCATATAGCTTTGATGCTGAAGTTCTACGGTGGGATCGGTGCAGTAGTATTCCGATGTTCGTTATGGTTCTGAGGGAGGACCCCAGATCAGAGTGTGCTCGGTTAAGTATCTTATCCCCAGCGGAGTAGTTTCAAATACGCAAGTGTACCTTTTGTTCCATTTACCAGGGGTGAACCCCAGGTCAGAGTTGTTCAGTGTTGTATCTTCTCCGGCGGCGAGGTTGGATGTTTGGATTTGACGGCGAGGTCAGATTATGTTTGGTTCCGGCGGCGAGGTTGGACGTTTGTTTGACGGCGATGTCAAACTCTTTAAATCCCCAGTTGGGAGTAATAATGTTTGTACGACGGCGATGTCGAGTGTCTCTCAGAGCGATGTTTGTTTTCGGCGGCGATGTCAGATCAGTATTTCTCCAGCTAGTTGCAGGGCAGCTAGCGTTGCAGTGTTCGAAGGTTTGTCCCCCACAGAGTATCATGTGCTTGTGCAGTTGGCAAATTTTCGGGTTTACCGGTATTCATCCGTCTCGCACCGTGATTGGCTGAGAGTCGTTCGCTTCTCACCTAGTCAGGTTCAAGCCGTTTGAATAGGGGCAGCTGTTGCACCCCAAAATTTGACCAACATTTATTCACCCATCAAGTGTTTGAAGGTTGATACCTTCATCAGAAAGTTCAAGAGATCCTCAGAGGAATTAGTTGAAACCAAGGTTGTGTGCTTCATAGCTTGAGAGTTGTGGGAGCTTCTCAGATGATTCTGAGACTTTGAGAATGAACTTGAAGCTTTGAGAAAGTTTATGAGATGTCTTGAAAGCCATCATGAAGCCCAGAGAGGTCATTATGCAAGAATTCAGAAGATTCAACCATGACTGGTGGAATTAGGGTTTGACTGGGTCAACCCTAGGTCAACTGTTGATTTGGAGAGGGTTGAGTCCTAATACAAGGGCCATGTGATCATGGAATGAAGTATTGAGATACTATAAAGATGATTCCTAGACCAACTCATCATGACTGAGGAGTTTGAGAAGTTTTGAGTTAGGGTTTCTAAAGATTGTCAGTGAAAAAACCCTAGTTTGATCCCTATCTTCCAGGCAGTTTTAACTCAAGATGTGATTGATATCTCATCTTCCCCAAAACATGAATGTTGTAGAGCTTGTTCTTAGCTTTAATTTTAGTGGTAGAAGTCCTTGATAGGATGTGCAGAGCTCAAGTTATGGTTTTGACAAATTACAGGTCAGCTGAGGTGTGTGAATTTGGGTCCTTGAAAGTCACCCAACTTGCAGACAACTTTTGCCCTAGTAGGATGATTCCTATGATCTATTGGTCAACATGAATGTTTAAGAGCATCTTCTTAGCTTTCTATAGAGTACTAGAAGTCCTTGATAGGATTTGTAGAACTCAACTTATGGTTTGAACAAGACAGGGGTATTTTGGTCATTTGGAAGTTATAGGTCATTTTAAGCAAAGGCCATATCTCCTATTTCCAAGCCTCAGATGAAAAAACTCAAAACATAAAGGTTGTTCAAAATGGGATTTTAAGCCTAGAAAAGTGGTCATGATTTGTTGGAAAAGCTTGTAGCAAGGATTTACAAGAATGGTTGAAAATGACCTAAAAATGTCTTATAACTTAAATGGATCCAAGTTGGAAATTGGTTTGGGAGATGTACAAATCCAAAATAGGTCATCCAATATGTCATTTTGAATCCAAACATCATTTTAAAAACAATGGTTCAAATAGATTTTTGATTTGAGGTCTTAAAATAGAGGTTGCTTTGTAATTTTGTTTCTTGCATCTTAAGGAACCCATGAGAAACCTCACCAAAGGCAAAGCTAAGCTTGTTTTTTCACACATTCCCTTCCAATATCTCACAAGGGGAGATTTTAAAGCAAAATGACAAGTCTTAAGGCATGATATGAGATGATACAACATGGCATTAAACGAGAAATTCCATGACTTTCCATGAGATTCTAGCTCTTTCTAAAAGCTTCTAGGATCTTCCATTGATGGATATATATTAAGAGGATCACAATGTGATCAAAGGTTGGAGAATTCAGTGAAGAGAGTGAGAAGAAAGTGAGAGTTCCATTGTTACTTCAATTTCAAGCAAGAGTAAATTCATACAATCCACATCTATTATGTTCATCCTTCTTCTCCATTCACAATTCCTTGGCATTGTTGAGTACCTGCAAGTTGATTCAGGGACCTGTCCATGGAGGATTGAAGAGCTAGGGTTGAATTTGCAAGACTCCATACCAGACTCGGATCTCTACATTCAAGCCTTATCCATCCATCTTTTTGCATACAGAACCCTCATCATCCATTGAAGATTAGTCATGGAAGGTTGCAAGCATTGAATTGGAGTGTTTCTACTTCTGCCATAGCCAACAAGCAGGTTGGTATTTCCATTGCCATCTCTTTAATTAGGTGCTAGATGTTTAGATCTTTAGTATAGAATGGCTAAGATAGGTTAGATGACCATTTCCATAGAGTTTCAGAGGGTTTCATGAAGGTTGGTAACAGATCATAGTTTCTTTAAAGATCAAGAATAAGCTATGTATTGAGTTTTAATGATCATGTGATAGCATAGAATGATGAGGGTAATGTATAGAACAAGTTCAGATCATTAGAATTGAGTTCCATTGAGGTTGATCTCAGAAGAGCATGTTGAAACCCTAATCTTGATGCATTCTGTTAGAGAGATATACGAGGTTTTAGTGAAAGCTATGGATACCATCATATTCTTGGTGATTAGTAGAGAATCTTTGCTTTTGGAAGTTTTGATTTTCATCGAGCATGGAGAGAGAACGAGGGGATGGAAAACTCGCGCATGAACCTGGCCATTTCTGAAAACCCTAGCTCGATTGGGGACGATGACCCCTGACCGTAGGATCTGTCCAATTTAATTGACTAAATAATCTCATCCAACGGTCGTGATTTGAAATTAAAAGCGGAGGGAGAGTCCAACATCAAAACGCAGCGTTTACTTAAGTGGAAAGCTATGGGCTCAGCCAATCCATGCTATTGACACCCCACCCAGCGGCCCAATTCGCCTTTGAACTTAGAATAGTTGCTTTTCACACCGCGCTCATATTATTTTCTCCTGATTTTTCGTATTGATTTTCTGATAACGCCTGGTCCTAACCCATTTAATATCTGCACCCCCCAGGTTCTCAGCCCAATAATAATTGAACTGGGCGCTTTACTGTTAACACCCCCTCCCCTTTCTATTTTATTTTCTTTTGATTTTATTTCTTTTATATTTCTTGCTTAGTAAATAATTCATAGAAAATTGAAAAATCATTGTTTTTTTATTCTTGTTTTTTTCTATATGTTCATAATTTTGTCTAGAAAAATATCAATAAATAAAATTGGCATTTTATTTTCTTTTAATATTTCTAGCATATTATTCTTTTAAATAGCTTTTTTTAGAAGTTTAGGTGTATACTCAATTTTGTAGAATTTCTTTTAGGACCTTCCCTTAATCTTTTTGATTCATTCTTTTTGGTGTGATTAGATATTGAGCCTTAGTTCCCATAGGATTTTAGTCATGATTTTTAGATTAAAATTTGATTACTTTGTTTAGGCTAGCATTAGTATAACAAAATTAGGGTTTTATTCAACATAAGTAGACTTAACAATTTTGTTTTGGGTTTTTAGGTCAAGATTAGAGTATGGGGAATATATGGGTTAAGGGTAGGTATGTATAGAATCCCCTAGAATTTTACTATAATATTATATAGTATTTTAGTATTTTTAATTGATTTTTGAATGTATGGTTAGTATGTGTGTTGCCTTGTGGGCATTGTATTTTGGGTGCTTGCTTGTTTTGCTTTCTTTTGTGCTTGGTTGGCCTTGTGGAGCTTGATGGAGCATTAAGGAGCATTGAGAAGCATTTGAAGATTGAAGTTGAGCTTGGAGGCTTTAGTCTTAGGGTTTGCTTTTGTTTTAGGGATAGGATCAGGATAGAGCTTAGTTAGATAAACTTCTTTCTCAAATATGGATAGTATCCTTCACATCCATTCCTCCCTATGATTCAAAGTCCTTCCCTGGTATACACCTCTCTCCTTTGGAGGGATTAGTGCTATACCCAGGAGGTAGAACTTTTGAGGGAACCCTTCATTTGATATTGAACCCTTATAGGTCACCTTTGGTGATCAAATAAGCAGTTCAATATCCCCCAGCTTATCCAGTAAGTGATTTTCTCTGTTTGATTACTCTTGAGAGATGTCAGAGCTTGAGCATGAAGATGAAGACTTCATTGAAGATTATTGAAGAGGATGAATCCTTGAAGACTGCCATTCCAGCTGAAGCTTGAAGAGCATGAAGATCAAGTTGATACTTGAAGATCCCTGAAGATAGTGAAGCCTGAAGGTGGAGCTGATCAAAGAAGCTGAAGCTTAAGGGAGAAGATGAGTTGAAACTCATGTTGTAGGGTTGAAACCTGGAAAGCAGTTGATGATTGAAGTCTGAAGACTGAGTTGCTGCTGGAGGAGCTGAGGCTTTCTTCTGTTTTTCTTTTCTGTATTGTGTGTTTTGCTTGATTTGTCTGTTGCATTAGATTAAGTCCATCTAGAATAAGTAGAATCTAGGAGCATAATTGCATTAGAGGTTGAGTTGCTCCCTCTGCTTGTATTGTTATTGAGTGGCTTTGCTTGCGGGTATTCGGTAGAGCCCAGCTCCCTTGCCCATGTGGTGTGTTTGCTTGATGGTATTTCATTTATTTTATCTGTATGATTGCAGTTTACTATTTATTGCTTGATTGCATGTTGTTTATGTTCCAGTATGACTACTGTTATTTCATGACTGGCTTGAGGTTGAGATGAGCTTGTGGAGGCTGAAGCCCCACACACATTTCCTCCCTCACTTGCATTGCATGCATTTTACTGTTAAGCTGATGCTTTGTCTGTTTTGGTGTATCATTGACATGATCCCTTAGGACTCTCATTTCCTTTGATAAGGATTTGATGATAGACTTTTAGGTTGAAACCTATGCATGACAACATCTAGGAGTTCCCTGTTCAAACTTCAACCATAGGATGAATCCATGGCATGATAACAGTAGGACTTGATAGTCTCCCTCATAGTTGGGTCTGTTCTCTTCTCATCTCAAAACAATTTAAGATACAGTAATCATGAATGATTTCTTTCGTACGTTACGAGCCTTAAGCTATCTGAGAAAGGATTGTGGGAGAGCTTCTTTTCCACAGCCTGGATGTTTAGTATGGTACCCTTTGGGTGACATGCGACGCATTCACTCTCAGGTCATAGTCTTTAGTGCGGTTGAAATTGCAAACACAATAAAAAACACTTCTTTCGTAAACAGGAAATAAACCGTAGTTTCCCGAACTACGTGAGCTCTGATCTCTCATGCCTGTTGAGAGTACGTAGGCACAAGATGGCGAAGTCTTGGCGGGCACCCTTCCCCCATAACCCTTCGTAGGCCGAACTACGTGGACTCTGATTTCTCATTCTCTGATGAGAATACGTAGGCATAAAGTGCGACGCTTTGCCGAGTCATTTTTCTTTTCTTTTTCAGCCAGCCTTGATAGGTAGATAGAATAAAACCAACCCGTCCAAGTAAACAAACAAGCGTGGATCCCGTCGAGTACGACGGACGTGAGGGGTGCTAATACCTTCCCCTTGCGTAACCGACTCCCGAACCCAGACAATGGTTGCGATGACCTTGTCTTACCCTTTTTCGTCAGGTTTTTCCGATCGTTTCCTTTCTCGCTCTGAGGGATAAATAACGAAAGGTGGCGACTCTTCTGTCATGCCGGCACCTTATTTTCGCGCAAGCGACAGCTGGGGATAAAATGCAATGCTTTGTATGATGCGTAAATATGCAATTAAAATGCAACTGCTATGGGATGCAAGATGTATATGCAAATGATTTGAAATGCAATGCGCATGAGAATGCAACCGGGTAACGGGATTTGGTAAGGCTTTATTTCTGGTTTTCCACAAGGGATTATTTTTGGTATTAGGTGAAACAAGGTGAAAAGATTTACGAGGTATACTGGCACATCAACTCGGGGGTTGAGAAAAACAAAATATACTATCGACTCGGGGGTCGAGGATAAATCAGAACAACAAGTCAGCTTGAGGATTGAAGAAGAATAGCAAATATCGACTCGGGGGTCGAGAGAAAATGAAGGCAATATCGACTCGGGGGTCGAGGAAATAAAGACAAGTATCGACTCGGGGGTCGAGAGAAAAAGATAACAAAGATATCGACTCGGGGGTCGAGAAAATAAAGACATATCAACTCGGGGGTTGAAGAAAGGTAAATATCAACGCGGGGGTTGAAGAAAGGTAAATATCGACTCGGGGGTCAAGGAAAACAAAATATCAACACGGGGGTTGAGAACATAAAGAATAATATCGACTCGAGGGTCGAAGGAAATAAAGGCATATCAACACGGGGGTTGAAGGAGGAAAAGGAAAATATCGACTCGGGGGTCGAGAAAATAAAGACATATCAACTCGGGGGTTGAAAGAGGAAATGATCGTGCTATGTATGCGTATGATACATGTCAATTATATGATGCATATATGAATGCAAGCAGGAGATTGGTTTTATTGAGGTGCCAACAAAGGTGGACTTTGGTAGTTGCCAATAAAGGATTGGACTTTAAGAGATGCCAAGCGGGGTTGGACTTTTAATAGTTGCCAATACAAATTGGACTTTAGGAGACGCCAAGCGGGGTTGGACTTTTTAGGAGAGGTGCCAAGCAGGGTTGGACTTTTGGGTTATGATGCCAGCCAGGTGGACTTTTATGTAGTTGCCAATAAAAGATTGGACTTTTAGGTTTTTATGGGATGCCAACAGAAGTGGGCTTTATTTGGTGAAAGTGTTTGACTTCCCGACAATCGGTATCTGACGGTGCTGTGGTCAGAAGACAGATATGGATGCTTATGGATGCCCCAAGTTAGATCCTTTGCAGAAGTTGTGCACTCGTTCTCGTAAGAACCTAGCTTCTAGCTGATATGCCTTGATGGCTTGCAAATGTTGAGCGCAGCGACGTAACCAAGGCATGTTGAGCGTAGCGACTTAACCAATGCATTTGGATTACGCGAGCGTAGCGACTTAACCAATGCGTATTAGTCGTGCTTTTGCTCTGCCCCAAGGCTTTTGACGCTTGTTGTGAACTCAACAGTTACTGATGTCTGGCATGGTCAGCTTGACCAACTTAAAAATAAGGAGGGAAATTGCCCCTGTTCAACCCTGGTTCAACTAGCCTGCCCCAGTCTGTAGGGTGTTCGAAGGATTTTTCCTGGCATGTGATCTCGCCATGACATAGTCTGAGATGATTTGCCCCAGCGTCTAGATTTTGCAACAATATGCCCCTGTTTGAAACTCGGAAGAACTTGCCCCAGTCTGAACCTTGTAGTGGTCTGCCCTGGTTTAAACCTCAGAAGGACTTGCCCCAGATTCACAGGGTTATGAGAAAGTCTTGATTCAGGTCAACACCAATGAGTGATCAAATTCTTCTTTGATTGCACTTTGTTGGTATTTCTATTATGTCAAGTGCTAATTTGCAGTTTAAAAGTGTTCATTCAAAAATGGTAATTTTAATGCGACATTTATGCAAAATTTGAAAGGATCATTTATTATAATGATGTGACAGTGTGTGACGAGCGAACTATTAGTCCAAACGCAGTGCTAATTTATCTGGTGCGAAAGATATAGCAAGAATAATGACACCAATGCTGGTGATTAGCAATCATGTGAGGAGTCAGTTTACGCAACCTTGCTGTAGTATGCTTTCAGAATAAACCCCGCCTCAATTAGGTCTTTTGAGGGTTGTAACGCGGTATGGTTCACGGTTATAGAAACAAAGGATATAAGGCTCAAAATTTAATTTTAACCCACCCCTTCTTCGTGATGAACTCCAGTCCTACATTCAGTTAATTTTGCACCTACTTGACGGTGTAAACTCGATGGTTTAAAGTTTGCCTGAAATGGCAGCCACCTTATTTTGATGGATGTCAGTAACCCCTTTATTTGGGTGGCCACTGAATCTTATTTTGTTTTTGTCGAGGGTTTGAGGACCTCTTTTGATTTTTCTTTTGATCCCTAACTTTTGCATGGACTGGTTCTATTCTTCAAGTCCATCGGGATTGCCTTGATTTTTGCCTAAGTCCCCTTTTGAGGTGTTCAACTTAGCAGGCTTTTGAATTTTTTGAAGGATTATGACTGCCATGTCAAGGGTCATTGATGAACCGTCATGACTTTTGGATTTTTCCTCGTGATTCGAGTGCGTAACCAGGTTAACTGAACACTACCCTGCCCCAGGTTAAGCGTAAGGGTTTAGCAATCCGAAGGAAACTCCTACTTCTAGGCTCGAAGTGGTTGACTAGGGACTAACTCCTTATCTCTCCAGTGTTTGGGGATTTGAAACAATGCCTGTACATCATTAGCGAGATTTTATCCAAAAGCATACTACCAGCAATTATGGGTATTTCGTTTTCATCATCCTCCCTCAAATCTTTGCTAAACAGCAGTGCGATAAAGGAAGTGGAGTGAAAATGTTTTGTGATTTTTTTGCAATAAGTGAGAAAATGTGAGTGAATACGAATGGATTTGATCAAAAACATGCATAATCATCACATTAACAATACCATTAATAAGAAACAGTGTCTAAAAGCAAGTAGCATTATAACAGAAAAGAAACTACAAATGCGTAAAAACAATATGGAAATTGCCAGTATTGAGGAACTGGGCTTTTCTCTTTTGCATCACAGTTGAGCTACCCTTCTTGCTCATCAAGACCAGTATGATAACCTTCTTCATATCTACTCTCTGCAGCTTCTTCCATGCCATGAACTGATGAACTCACTTGACCAGATGAAGGTTTGATGTTGATATGAAGTCCTTGAGGTGTGAACGAGATTATCTTGGACTCGATCAGATCTTGAACCTTATTCTTGAACTGTTTGCAATCTTCGGTTGAATGCCCCATTGCGCCAGCATGGTAGCCACATCGTGCATTGGTGTCAAAGCCTGGTGGATATGGTGGGATCGCAGGATCCAAACCCTTTGGCATTATCAGTCCACTACTAATCAAACGTGGTAGCACGTGATTGTATGGCATTGGTAATGGATCAAAGTGTCTCTTTGGTTTTTGATTATAGTAACGTCATTGTTGTGGACGTCTATTGTCAGGAGGATATTGACCATGTGAAGAGATTGGAGTCACACAGGTAGACCCATAGGATTGCTGGCTTTGAACAGTCGAGATGATTGGGTACTAAAGATAAGGCACCGAGGATGGAGCATGGGGAGTGTCCCTGATCGTGTTTATCTCATCCTCTTGGGCGTTGACAACTGATTCATTTTCACCAGCTGGGATGTTCGAGGTGTCTTGAAACTTTCCCTTCTTGAGATGACTCTCGATACGTTCTCCTACCGAAACCAAGTCAGAGAAGTTTGATGTCCCATTGGCTATCATCTTTTCCAAGTATGGTTCTTGCAAAGACTCTATGAACATGTCGACCAATTCCCTGTCCAAGAGCGGTGGTTGGACGCGAGCAGCTACCTCTCTCCATCTCTGAGCATACCCTCTGAAAGACTAGTTTTCCTCTTGAGATAAGCTTTGCAACTGCATGCGGTTGGGAGCCACATCAAGATTGTATTGGTATTGTTTCAGAAAGGCGTTGGCTAAGTCCGACCACGACTGGATATGGCTACTTTCTAGCTGCATGTACCAACTTAAAGATGCCCCACTCAAACTGTCTTGGAAACAGTGAATCATAAGTTTGTCATTGCGAGCATAGAACGTCAGCTTTTTGCAAAACATTACCAAATGTTGCTTTGGACAGCTATCTCCTTTGTACCTTTCAAAATTTGGCATCTTGAACTTTGGAGGTATCACCAGTCCGGGTACTAAACACATGTTCAAAGCATTCAGATCAGCAGTATCACGCTCCATCATGGCTTCAACTTTTTCTTCCAACACACGACATTTTTCAGCAAACTCATCATTCTGAGGTCGTTCAACATTCCCCACCAAGCTTGCCACTTGGGAATTCGGTGTAGTGAATGCGAAGCTATGGTATTCAACAGCATTATGAGACGAGGTATGTTCATCCTGAATAATGTGACGCTCTTGTATAACCTGGTCTTCAACAGGAATCCGCACAGGCTGAGGTATGACGTTCTTAGTGACTATAGGTCGTTGAGATTTATTTTCTTTCCTTGAAAAGGCTAGCATAGCTTCTACAAGCTGGTCCAACTGGTTCTTCATTAAGTCAACATCTGCTCTTGATGCAAACTGGTTCTGCTCTTCTGAACTCATGATTCTTCCAAAAGCTGCTTCAAGTCCGATACGGGTGTCGGGAAATCAACTGCGGATTATGGACAAAGGATGGATGAGCTTTTGGTTGAGAGAATGATATGCAATGCAGATGAGATGCACATGAAATGATATGCAAATGCAATGCAGGCACAAATAGGATCTAGGATAACATAAGCAGGTCAAAGCTCCCTACCCGGTAGGTTACACTAGGCAAGTTCTATTTTCTTTACCCACATACCCACTCACAGGATAGCTTCTACGTTGATGGATAAGGTTCCCAAGATCACGGACACCGATCGCATCAACATTACGCAACAGGCTAGCTGTATTATAACGAGAGTACGATAGGGTCTCTCCTGAGTGGAGTCCTCGGAGACTAACATTACACGACTACCAATATAGAAACTGGTTCTAAGAGTGGTTCCCAGAGTCATGGACCCTTCATGAATCAAATCGTGTAACAGGCTAGCTGCGTTACAACAGGATCTACGAAAAGGTCTATTCTTGAGGAGCTTTCATGCTAGGCACACAAGGAGCGAGTCCTTGGGGACTAACACTAATTACTACCAATTCTAAACTATGTTTTCTCTCTTCTTTTTCCAAAGCTCGGGTGTAGAGCTTTACTTGCAATGCTATCCCTAAATCCAGCAGGCAGATATAATAAACAGCATACGATAGAAAGAGAAAACAAGAAATAAACAATAGGAGAAAATAAGCATAAAGAAAACAATTAAGCAAAAGGTTAGCACTCTCAAATCGAGTCAAGTTAGGCTTAACTCTCTCTTGCATAGGGCAATGCGTGTCCCCAGCAGAGTCGCCATCTGTCGTACCTTGAAAAATACGATCCTCGCGATGGCCGTGGAAAATACTGTTCGAAACAGAGTCGCCACCGAACTTTATTCATTCCAAGGATGGAATAGGAAAATATCGATAAAACCTTTAAGAGAGATAAGAACATGGTCATCGCAACCAATATTCTAGGTTCGGGAGTCGGTTACGCAGAGGGAAGGTATTAGCACCCTCTACGTCCGTTGTACTCAACGGGAACCTCTTGATCGATTCGAGAGTAAAGTTACCTATGCTTGTTTGTTTTCTTCTAAGGTTTCTCCTATGGGGGGAATGGGTGGTTTTAAGATAGGGTGCTCGCCAAGGATTGGGGCCCTTGTGCCTACGTATCTTCACTTATAAGAAGTGGAAAATCAGAGCATTCGTAGTTCGTGGGACTACGGGAAAAAGAGGGGGTTGTGCTCGCCAAGATCATCACAATCTTGTGCCCACGTATTCTCATTGATAAATGAGAAATCAGAGCAGCCGTAGTTCGGCTAACTACGGTAATAGGTTTGTGTTTGGAATGAACGAGAGTTTAGGTCGCATTCTAACTGCTAAACATTGGCTTGTCTGCTCGCTAGGGAAGGCTGAAGCACGAGTTTGTTATGCGCGGAAGAAGGGATTAAACATTGTTCTTTGGTAAAAGATATGGGAACCTAAAGGTGGGAAAGAAGGAATGGTGCTCGCTAAGGATTGGGGCCCTTGTGCCTACGTATCTTCACTTATAAGAAGTGGAAAATCAAAGCATTCGTAGTTCGTGGGACTACGGGAAAAAGAGGGGATTGTGCTCGCCAAGATCATCACAATCTTGTGCCTACGTATTCTCATTGATAAATGAGAAATCAGAGCAGCCGTAGTTCGGCTAACTACGGTAATAGGTTTGTGTTTGGAATGAACGAGAGTTTAGGTCGCATTCTAACTGCTAAACATTGGCTTGTCTGCTCGCTAGGGGAGGCTGAAGCACGAGTTTGTTATGCGCGGAAGAAGGGATTAAACAATGTTCTTTGGTAAAAGGTATGGGAACCTAAAGGTGGGAAAGAAGGAATGGTGCTCGCTAGGATCATCGCGATCCTATGCCTACGTACTCTCAACAGATATGAGAGATCAGAGCAGCCGTAGTTCGGCTAACTGCGGTAAAAAGGGTTGGTAAACGAACGAGTGTTTAGGTCGCATTCTAACTGCTAAACATTGGCTTGTCTGCTCGCTAGGGGAGGCTGAAGCACGAGTTTGTTATGCGCGGAAGAAGGGAATAAACAATGTTCTTGGTCAAAGGTGTATGAGTTGAACGAGAGTTTAGGTCACATTCTAACTGCTAAACATTGGCTTGTCTGCTCGCTAGGGGAGGCTGAAGCACGAGTTTGTTATGCGCGGAAGAATAGAATAAACAATGTTCTTGGTAGAAGGTTTTTAGGCTGGAGATCGCACGGGGGCGAGGAATTTGTGTTTATCGTATTGGATGTTTTGGTTTTGGATATATTTGAATAGGTTTAAGGTTTCGATCGCACGAGGGCGAGAAAGAGGAGTGTAGTTAAGTTATTTGAAGGGAGAATGACGACTACTCGATAAACGAGACGTCAGTCTCGGAATCGATTAATCGGGATATTATTGGAATGCTGGATCCCAATGATACCCTTTTCATTCAATTAATTAGGAAAGTGTAGTTGAACGGACAATGGCGATATTTGTCCAAATAATTAGGGCACGTGTTTTATAAACGAAAGGTCGAGTAATCCACAACCTAAAGCGTACGCCCCAAGAGTAGTTACTCAAGAATTCAAGGAGTGTGAGACTCCAAGAACTCAATTCTTTCGTAATTTGATTAAGAAAATAATTTGAATTTGGTGCATGGTTTAGAGACATACTAGGGTTTAGACTTGACCGTATGAAGGTGAGGAACGAGGTTAGAGAGGTTATATGTTTAGGAGGAATGACGACTACTCGATAAACGAGACGTCGGCCTCGTAATCAAATTAATCGGGACACCATTGGGATGCTCGATCCCAACGATACCTTTTTCATTCGAAATATGTTTGATGGATAGTTTAGACGCGAAAGAGTTTGAATTGAAAGAGATTTTGATTCAATCACACGAGGGTGAGAAATGAGGTTATGCAGATTGAAAAAATAGGAGGAATGACGACTACTCGATAAACGAGACGTCGGCCTCGTAATCAATTAGTCGGGATATCATTGGAATGCTAGATCCCAACGACAATCTTTTTCATCCCATTAATTATAAAATAGTGTTTGTTGGACAGTGAGAGTACTTGTCCAAATAATTAAAGGAGGTATTTTAGAGACGAAAATTCGAACGACACACCCTTCAAGGCGTACGCTTCAATAGTAGTCACTCTCGAATTCGAGGAATGCGCGACTCCAGAAACTCGATTATTTCGTGATTTAATTTAGAAAAATAATTTGAATGGATTAGCGTACTCGGACTAGGCGTGCTAGGTATTCTAGAAAATAAGATCGAAAAGGTCACAACTCGAGGTGTGCACCTCGAGAGCAGTCACTTAAAGAAAATTCAAGGAAGGCGAGATCCAAGAATTTAATTGTTTTAAAAATTATTTTAAGAAGATAGTTTAATTTGATTAAGAAAAATAGTTTTAATTTTTATAGAATTAATTAATCAATTGTTTATAAAAAAGATTTTGAGAAAAGCTAGTCATATTTAATTGTTTTTTGAAAAAGGAAAAAAGTTTAATATCTTAGAAAAAGGTTTTAAATTAATTAATAAAGTATTACTTTCTAAAGGCTTAGCATTTTGATTTGAGAAAGGAACCAAATTGATTAAAAAATTAGAGATGAAAGACGGAGCGAACACAACCCAAAGCGTACGCTTTGAGAGCATTCATTCAAGAGTCCAAGGAGTGCTAGACTCCAAGAACTCACTAGACGATTTAACTAGGAAAAAGTCTTTTTTTTTAAAAGAAAGGATAACTCAGTTATCACTAATTAGTAATTCAGTTAATTGTTTAGGATTAATAATTAATTAAGGTAACTAAAAAATAATTATCAAAATTAATTGATAAAAAGAAATGATTTTATCAATATAACCGAGTTAATTAAATTTAAGTAACAAAATTAATTTAATAAATCCAAACTAAGCAATCAATTTTAATAATTAGCATAAGGGATGTAAAATTGTATTGAAAAATGTAATTGTCATGTGAATCTATCCCATAGCCTAAAGCAGAACCTTGAACTTAAAAACTTCACTAAGATTAATATTAAGCAACACACTCATAAAAGAACCCTTCTGTTTTCACATAATACTATATGCTTGATTGAAATAAATTATGATGCATTCTACACTCGCCATACGCATGTCCTGTGAGCAACTGTTATTAATACCATTTGTATATCAATTAAACTGGAAATCAAAGCCTATAAATCTCAAAGAAATGAACATTAATTTGATTTACCATGTCAAAAACTGGAAGAGCACTAACGCATCATGAACATACACAAACTTCATTCAACTCTTACATAGAAATCAAATTTAATGCTATCCAAAACAAATTCAAATATGGAACAGAAGGTAAATGCTCAGAGAATCAAAACCGGATAGAAATGATTTTCTCATAACTAAATCGCAACAACCCAACAGGAAATGATCATATTGAAATCTGAAATGTCATAGTTAAGGCCCGCAATCGAAACAGCCTCTTATTGACAACAAAATGCATTTTGACACTCAAAACATAGCCAATTTAATCACCACATAATCACAGTAATATCAGTTTGTACAATCAAGCTATCAGAGAAAACAAACAGAAGATTAATGAGGCTGTATTTGTTACCGTTGTCGCCCAACCATGTTATCGAATGCGTTGTGCCGTTGTTGTTGGAGAATGCTGCTTGAAGAACAATTTGGCGTCGCTGCTGCAGAATTGTTGGTGAGTGGCGGCAGCTTGCTACACTCGTTGTGCTGACACATGGAGGGACCGCAACCTCCTTCAGTTCAGCTTTGTTTATTGGTGACCGTTAGTTGGTTGAGACTCAATGTGGTTGTCATCGAACAATGGAAGCTGCTACTGAACTTGTGAAGTTGACGTCGATGAAGCAGATGAAACTCTTCCAAATAGCGTAGTCGAAGTCGTAAATGTTTACCACTTGCAGGGTACCATCCCTACAGTCTGTTATCATCAAACCTAAGGACTGTAACAGCAGTCTTGCAATAAATTTTGCTAGTTCACACAGATCATCATTAGTAAACCAAACTTCTCAGGAAACAGGAGCATAAATATGAAGTGATTCAACAATTTTCAATAAACAACACAAAGTATCGCCATGACCACTGTTACCGTGACTGCTACTGCGACAGGGGCGAACCGCAACAACAATTGGAGCACCTTCTTCTTCTTAACAATAGTTATGAAACCACACTGCTTTCTGCATACGGTCGTGAATTGTTGCGAAATGACAGCGCAAAATCAAGTGAGAATATGTCGGCACTGGAGTTGTTGTGTTACTCGTTTTTATGAACATTTAGCGAACTCCGTTCCCTTTTGCACCAAGAAAGCTGCACGAGAACTATTACCGCACCTTGATAAACTCATAACATCAAGCCAAAATCTAACAACAATAAATCCAAAGTAAGTTGATAAAATGAAAAACTAATAAGAGAAACAGAATTGGAGAATAAATCACAGCAGCAGCATTCGGAACAGGGTTGTTCACATAATATCGTTGACAGGTGATTTAACCATAATGAGCTACAACAAACTGCAACATCTTGCCGATGCGACATCGACACTGTCAATTTTCGGTTATTGAAGATGTGATTGCTAAAGAGTTACACAGATGAACAACTTGGCCTTATCACTTGTTGATGTAAATATGCTCCAGCAGATGGAATTTGAAGGTGTCACGTCAAGACCAAATCGGAGTCAATTCTTGAATCAACTCCCAACCTGCACAATAATGGACAACAAACCAAGCAGAACAAGAAACAAACTCGTAAAAGTCGAAAACGTAAGAAACATGGTTAAGTTAGAGATACAACTTTAACCATTGTTGTGTTATTGGAATAAAGACTATCCTCACAAACATTCGGCTCAAACCAGCTATCATCTCACAAATGTGTTCCCAACAGTGAATCCAAAACCAAGGCGAAAGTTGATTTCCATTGTTGACGTATTCATACACAAGCATCCTGTAGGCCCCTTCAACGCAGTATCCAAGCAACCTAACAAGATTTTTGTGGCGCACTCGACCAATAGCTTCTACCTCGACTTTGAATTCTTTTTCCGCTTGGCCCTTGTTATTCAAGAAATTTTTGACAGCAACTTTAGTACCATCCGTGAGTACTCCATGATAAACAATTCCATAGCCACCTTCACCTAGAACATTTTCTGGACACAACCCACCAGTTGCATCTTCAAGCTCTCTCAGAGTGTACCATCTTATGTTCCTTTGGTGGCTGCTCCCCAGACTTTCTAGACTTCGAACGAGTTCAGGAATGTCATCAGAGAGAAAGTACTCATGAATTATAGTCACAGCTTCCTTTTTGTACTTCCTCACCTTCTCATCTTCAACTTGGAATTCCCCATTTTCACCAGCTGGATTGGTAAAGGAGGCATCAAGCCATCCTTCAGAGATTGCCTTGGGGACAAATGACTGAAACAAGGCTTTAGCTGATGGAATATTAAGAGCAAGATCATCTAGACCTTCTGCCAATCTAGAAAACCCTTTCACCATTTGGCTGGAACTAATTAGTCTTTCTTCTGCTGCTTCTTTTAATAGCTTCAGCAGTAGAGGTTCTGACGAAGGATTCTCCATGGCAAGTACCAGAGCTTTCTTCACAACTTCGTGATGGAAGACCGCAACTCCCAACTCACGTATACACCTACAGGCTTCAAGTGTCTCACCACTATCCACATATTCTCTAAGTAAATCAGCAATCTTTTTCTTCACTTCTTCAACAGTAATATGAGTGCTACCACCCCCATCGCCTTTCCATAAGTTCTGCATGGTGTGGAGCTGAGAGATAACCCTTCTCAGCAGTCAGGATTACCTGAACTCCCTTGGAAGATTCTGGAAGAGCTTTCCTTGCCCTTATAGCAGAAGCATAAGCCAATTTCTTCTGTTTCATAATAATCATCATCAACTCAACCCCTTCGGCTTTCACAAACCTTTCTTTATTCTCCAAAGGCATCAACAAACAACACAAACAATCAAACAAATTCTCTACCATTTCCTCCTCATCAGAACTCTTAGGATCCTTCGACTTATACATCGCCACAGCCAAGATTAAACTTAGCAACAACAGAAAATGAAACAGTTTGAGAATGACCACAACCGAAGTCGCGTAACAGGTTCTCTCTTTTAGCTTTACGGCAGCATCGGGAACAAGTGTGATATCACCGGTTTGGTTTGTCAGAGCGGACTTGAACGAAAGGCGAGACTTGCTACTGTGAAACG
The DNA here is from genome assembly GCA_963859935.3 of Lathyrus sativus. Taxonomy (NCBI): domain Eukaryota; kingdom Viridiplantae; phylum Streptophyta; class Magnoliopsida; order Fabales; family Fabaceae; genus Lathyrus; species Lathyrus sativus. The sequence continues at coordinate 151,559,124 of OZ012741.1, read as the reverse complement.
GACCTCGAACCACCTCTTAACAAACAGGGTATTGAAAACCAAAGTCACCCAGACATTGGAGAATCGGTGTCGAGAATCAATCCTAGCATCACAACACACTAAAGCAATAAAGCTGAACAAAACTCAGGTCAATAATCATGTTTACCAACTTGGAACAATCAAAATTTGAAATTTATATATCAAAACTACTATTGCAGCACGAAAGAAAACGATGACCCGTATAGCCAATGGAATATCTTTACTGCTAATGAAACATATCACATCTTCACTCCTCAATGCAATCTCAACACATCCACGCAAGGTTGCGATCTCGAAGCTAGCCGAGCTATGAAATCAAAATGTCAGCAGTTTGTCATCACCGCAGCTACCATTGCTTTGTATTATTGTTGGTGTTTCTATGAAGTCGCAGCCGTGTCATTGCTCACTGCGGAAACAACAACTCCCTTGGCACACTTCCATATCAAGACATTTCATCGAACATCTTCTGTGCATCTTATAGATGACCTGGTATCCCATTATTGCAACAAGCAAAGTTGAATCATTATCATCGCTTCCATTAATAAGAAGAAAAGAACTCGGAATCAAATCGATCAAATGAACGTAGAGCAGATGCCATGGTGTCACGATGAGGTTAATACGGTGGCGGTTGGTGTTGTGAGAGATGGCGAAGAGAGGAAGGGTGAAAGATGTTGAGTTTGCTGAGTTGCTGCATAGTTATTATGTTGTGTTGTTGTGATTCAAATGGGTTGTTGCAGGTGTGTTTAGTGGCGAAATTGAAGGGGAAAACGATGAAGTTTTGAGATGATTATGGTGGTTTTCTCTTTGTTATTTGGGGCAAGGAAAGTGACGAAAATGAGTGTTGGTGGTGAGGAGACTTCGATGTAGTGGTCTTAACTTTGAAAGGGTGGAAGAAGTATATTATATGGTTTGAAGAAACACACATTAAGGGTTATGTTGTAGGTGGAGACGGTAAGGAAATGGGCGGAGGAGTTTTGCGTATGATGAAGAAGGGTTTCAAAGGTTTACGTTTTGAAGGTGAGTGTATCCGGCTTTGTGAATGTGTTTGAGTACAATGGGTGGTGAAGTCGATGAATATGCAGTAGGTTGTGTGAAAACAAATGGTGGTGGTCGTTTTTGAGTGAATTGGGGATTATGATGAAGGGTTCGGCGGCTAGATCTGCCCTCCAAACTTTGGGATCCAATGAACAGTGTTTTTTTTTGTGAACAGTGAAATGCCCTATTTTATACTAATTCTAAACCCTAATTGCCAATTGCTACCGTGTTTTCAATCTCTTTCAATTTTTATTATTACTATTTCTTCTTTTTCTTTTATAATTAACTAGTTAATATAATTCTAAATGGATTTTTAATAAATAAATAAAAAACTATCAATAATTCAAAATTAACTATTTAAATCTCTAATTTAATCAATTAATAAAAATAACAAAACTACTTATATTTTTTAAATGAAATTCTAATTTAATTAATAAAAATAAATAAAAAGTCTAATCCTATTTCTAATTAAAACCTATTCTAATTTTAATTATTTTTAAATTAAAACTTTATTCTAGTTAATTAATATTACAAATATATCACATTATTTAAAATAAAAACAAAACGATTAATAAGTAAAAATGCCACGTGGCATACTCTTATTGGGCTAAAAAAGCGAAAATGCCTGCTTTTGCTGAAAAATACGCTACGCTATATAAGTGAGGTAAATTAAAAACAAAGTCGGGCAAATGAGAAATTTTGAAAAAAAGGTAGGACAAATTTGGGGTATGACAACTGGCTGAAGCCTTTGTGCACCATTACCAGTATAACAGTGACTTGGCTCTGAACCGGGTTCAACTGCAGAACTTGTCGCAGAGGAACAATGAAGGGTTCAAAGAATACGCCCAGCGATGGCGTGAACTAGCAGCTAGAGTCCAGCCGCCGATGGTTGAACGAGAGCTTGTTGAAATGTTTGTAGCCACTCTCCCGGGGGTCTATTACGAGAAATTAGTCAGCGGTATGTCAGGAAGTTTCTCAGATCTCATCATTACTAGGGAGCATGTTGAGAACGGGATCAAATTGGGAAAAATCCAAGGTGTCGATCTATCCTCAGCTGGAGGAGGAAAGAAACCCTATGGTAACAAAAGGCGTGAAGGAGAGACGAGCGCCGTGTCCAACGCTCGAAGGAAGGGTAAAAGCCAGCGCCAGCAGGTGGCTAACATAACTATCCCTGCTGTCCAACAACCCTAGCCACAGCAGCAGTCGCAGCAGCAGCAGCCAAATCATCAAGGGTACAGAAAGTATCAGAACAGGGATCCTCTGTCAAGTCGTCACCTCGAGACGCCGCCCATGTCTTATGCTCAGCTGTTACAGACTCTGCTTCAGTTACAGCTAGTCCAAAAGAGAACCTTGGCTCCCTTGACAGGGGCACCTCCGCCAGGTTATGATGCGAATGCTACATGTGATTTTCACTCAGGGGCACCCGGCCACACGATAGAAAACTGCAAAGCCTTCAAGCACAAGGTGCAAGATATGGTGGATGCTAAGATCATCAATTTCTCAGATCCTTAAGCTGGGCCGATACCTTTTGAAAGCACCAATGTTGTCCCATGGCACTATGGGGCAGACATTTACTGTAACGGACAGAAATTGGAACTAGAACCATCTGGGCAGACGGTGGATAACCTAGTAGAGATTGGCGGAATCACGCGCAGCGGAAGAGTATTTGATCCACCTGAGATTGTGGCGGACAAAGCAGACAAAGTCGAGGAAACTGATAAGGAAAAGAGTAAAGTCGTTGAGGAAACCCCTCACGGGGTAGAGAAGGACTTACTTGTAAAGGACGCTGAAGAGTTCATGAGGTTGATCAAGAAGAGTGATTACAAGATCATTGACCATCTCCATCAAACACCCTCAAAAATTTCCATCCTGAATTTGTTGCTGTGTTCGGAGTCACATTGCAACCCGCTGTTAAAGGTTTTGAATGCCACGTATGTACCGTAGGAAGTCTCGGTCAACCAGTTGGAAGGGGTAGTAGCCCACGTGAATGCTGGAAACGGGTTAGGGTTCACTGGCCTGGAGCTGACGCCAAAGGGAAGAAACCACAACAGCGCCCTGCACATCTCGATAGAGTGTAGGGGAACGATTCTGTCACATGTGTTGGTAGACACTGGGTCATCGCTCAATGTTCTTCCGAAGAAAGCATTGATGAAGTTAGATACTCGAGGATTGATTTGCACACCCAGTGACCTGGTTGTGAAAGCGTTCAATGGAACCAAGCGTCATGTCTTTGGAGAGGTAACTCTGCCAATCCAAGTTGGGCCGGAGACTTTCGACGCAGTCTTCTACATCATGGACATCATGCCTGCCTACAGCTGTCTCTTAGGCCGGCCATGGATCCACTCTGCTGGCGCTGTGACCTCCACGTTGCACTAGAAGCTCAAGTATGCTGTCGGAGGCAGCATTGTAACTGTTTGTGGCGAGGAAGATATAATGGTGAGCCATTTGTCGTCCTTCAAATATGTTGAGATGGATGGGGAAATCCACGAAACCCTATGTCAGGCGTTCGAAGCTGTTAAGGTCAAGGACATGACTCCAGTAATAATTGAGAAACCAGAGATGACTCTCTCTTTCTTCAAGGAAGCCCGGGCCGTTGTTCAAGCCGGATCTACCCCAGGCTGGGGGCAGGTTCTGGAAATACCTAACAAATGGGACAAGTTTGGGTTAGGATACTCTCCTGCGGCTGAAGCCTCCTCTTCTCACAGGGCGTCGCAAGGTAAAGGGTCGATCCAGTTTACCAGTGGCGGGGTGATATTTGAAAGCGTCAACGCAGTCTCTGAAGACAGTGAAGACAACGATTGCGACCTAGACTCTTGGATCCAGCCAAGCAAACCAGGCCAGAGCCTCACCAACTGGTCCATCAGGGATACCATCCAAGTGACAGGCAAAGAGTAATGATTTACTTTCTCCAATTATTGTACAACCCTATGTCCTACCCGGGGCATAGTGGTTTTATTGTCAGGGCCTTGTTTGATTATGTACATGCATTTTACCAATAAATCAAAAGGCGGTTTTCTTCGCATTCAAATTTTGTGATCTCTGTTATTCCTGTTTTATATTTGTTTTGAAAAACAATAAAATGGCAATAGGGTTTGTGCTAACCTGCATATCCTTGTTTTAAGCTTAACCCTTGTTATTGAAGGATCCACATCGCAGATGACATCGACTCTGGACCTTCTACGACTCACTTCAACTTCGATTGCCCGATCTATCAAGCCGAAGAAGAGATTGATGAAGACGAAGACCTTCCCGAAGAGTTGGCCCGCTTGTTGAAACAAGAAGAGAAAGTTATTCTGCCTCACGAGGAAGAGATTGAGATTGTGAATCTGGGTTCTGAAGAACTGGTCAGGAACGTCAGGATAGGGGCTGCATTGCAGAGTGATGTCAAGCAGAGATTGGTCGAGATGCTGAGAGAGTATAGTGACATCTTTGCTTGGTCATACGAAGATATGCCCGGACTTGATACAGACATCGTGGTCCATCACTTGCCGCTGCGAGAAGATTGTCCTCCCGTTAAGCAGAAGCTTAGGCGAACACGACCAGATATGGCCGTCAAGATCAAAGAAGAAGTGCAGAAACAGCTTGATGCTGGCTTCTTAGCGGTCACTACTTACCCTCCGTGGGTCGCCAATATAGTGCCTGTACCGAAGAAGGACGGTAAGGTACGAATGTGCATCAATTATCGGGATTTGAATAGGGCGAGCCCTAAAGATGATTTCCCGCTCCCTCATATCGATGTGTTGGTCGACAATACAACTCAGTTCTCCGTATTTTCATTCATGGATCGCTTCTCCGGCTACAATCAGATCAAGATGGCGCCGGAGGACATGGAGAAAACTACGTTTATTACACCTTGGGGAACGTTTTGCTACAAGGTAATGTCTTTCGGTCTGAAGAACGCAGGGGACACTTACCAACAAGCAATGGTTACTTTGTTTCATGATATGATTCATCATGAGATTGAAGTCTATGTTGATGACATGATTGTGAAGTCCAAAATGGAGGAGGGACATCTGGTCAATTTGCTGAAGCTTTTTGAGAGGCTTAGGAAGTTCAGGTTGAGGCTGAATCCTAACAAGTGTACTTTCAGAGTACGGTCTAGAAAACTACTGGGGTTTATCGTGAGTGAAAGAGGCATTGAGGTTGATCCTGCGAAGATAAAAGCGATACAAGAAATGCCAGCGCCAAAAACCGAAAAAGAAGTTTGTGGTTTCCTGGGCAGAATAAACTACATTGCAAGGTTTATCTCTCAGCTCACGGCCACGTGTGAACCAATGTTTAAACTGCTAAAGAAGGATCAGGCGATTATCTGGACCGAGGATTGCCAGAAGGCATTTGATAAGATAAAACAGTATCTACAGGAACCTCCGATCTTGATACCCCCAGTGGCTGGACGACCCTTAATCATGTACTTGACAGTTCTTGAGAATAGTATGGGGTGTGTTCTCGGTTAGCACGACGAGACGGGTAGAAAGGAGCATGCCATTTATTATTTGAGTAAAAAGTTCACAGATTGTGAATCTCGTTACTCAATGCTGGAGAAAACATGTTGTGCACTAGCCTGGGCTGCCAAACATTTACGACAGTACATGCTCAATCACACAACCATGCTAATTTCGAAGATGGATCCGATCAAGTACGTCTTCGAGAAACAAGCGCTTTCAGGCAGGATTGCCAGATGGCAAATGGTATTGACAGAATATGACATTCAGTACGTTTCCCAAAAGGCCATCAAGGGAAGCGTATTGTCTGAATACCTTGCCGAACAACCCATCGAGGATTATCAGCCGATGAAATTTGAATTCCCTGATGAGGATATCATGTTTCTCAAGGCGAAAGATTGTGATGAACCGTTGCCCGCCGAGGGGCCAGATAGGAAGTCCCAGTGGAAGTTGATATTTGACGGGGCGGTTAATTCTTACGGAAGTGGCATTGGGGCGATCATCACGACTCCCCACGGATCCCACATCCCGTTTACTGCGAGACTGACGTTTCCAGTCACCAATAATAAAACGGAGTACGAAGCATGCATCATGGGTCTAGAAGAAGCAATTGATTTAAGAATCAAGAACCTAGATGTGTATGGTGACTCGACACTTGTGATCAACCATATTAAAGGGGAGTGGGAGACTCGTCAATCGAATTTGGTGCCGTACATGAATTATGCCAGAAGGCTACTTCCGTTCTTTGATCAAGTAGAACTCCATCATGTGCCCAGAGCTGAAAATCAGATGGCTGATGCCATAGCCACATTGGCTTCGATGTACAAAGTCAATTTTTGGAATGAAGCTCCAAGGATTGTCCTTTCTCGTCTTGATAGACCTGCATTCGTATTTGCGATCGAGGAAGCCTCCGACGGCAAGCCATGGTTCCATGATATCCAGACTTTCCTTATGACTAAGGAGTATCCCGCGGGAGCGTCAACCCAGGATAATAAGACTCTTGAGGAGGTTGTCTGGCAATTTTTATCTCAATCCTGATGGAGTTTTGTATAAAAGAAACCACGATCTCGTGCTACTCAGATGTGTAGATGAGAAAGAAGCGAGTATGCTCATGGAAGAAGTCCATGAAGGCACATTTGGTACGCACGCCGGCGGGCATGCTATGACAAGAAAGATCCTGAGAGCAGGATATTACTGGCTGACGATGGAATCGGATTGCTTTAAATTCGCGAAGAGATGTCATAAATGCCAGATTTATGCTGATAAGATTCATGTGCCGCCGTGCCCGTTGAATGTCATGTCCTCCCCGTGGTCGTTCTCCATGTGGGGCATCGACATGATAGGCAAGATCGAGCCCACTGCTTCTAACGGTCACCGCTTCATTTTAGTAGCCATCGACTACTTCACCAAGTGGGTGGAGGCAGCCTCGTATGCTAACATGACCAAGCAGGTGGTGGCTAAATTCATAAAGAGGGACATTATCTGTCGTTACAGAATTCCCGAGCGGATCATTACTGATAATGGTTCGAATCTGAATAACAAGATGATGAAGGAGCTGTGCCAGAGTTTCAAGATTGAACACCACAACGCATCTCCTTACCGGCCGAAGATGAATGGCGTCGTTGAAGCGGACAATAAGAACATTAAGAAGATTATACAGAAGATGGTTGTGACCTATAAAGATTGCCACGAGATGTTGCCCTTCGCACTGCACGGTTATCGTACGACGGTTCGTACATCAACCGGGGCAACTCCTTTCTCACTGGTGTACGGTATGGAAGTTGTCCTACCGTTAGAAGTTGAGATTCCTTCTTTACGAGTTTTGGTTGACATAAAACTCGATGAGGCAGAATGGATTAAGAACCGACTAAACCAACTCAGCCTGATGGACGAGAAGAGGTTAGCATCGATTGCATATGGTCGTCTGTACCAAATCCGAATGAAGAAAGCTTACGATAAGAAGGTGCGTCCTAGAAGCTTTCAGATGGGTGATCTCGTCCTGAAGAAGATTCTTCCTCCACACTCCGATCACCGGGGCAAGTGGACTCCCAATTACGAAGGTCTGTATGTCGTCAGCAAGGTCTTCTCAGGAGGAGCCTTGTTGTTATCCACGATGGATGGCGAAGATTTCACATCCCCGGTGAATGCGGACGCAGTTAAAAAATACTTTGCTTAAAAAGAATGACCCGCTGGAAAGAAAAAGAATATCCAGGCAAAAATGGGGCATCCCGGCGAACCATAAAAAAGGAAAAAGGTTCGGGCAAAAATTAGGGATATAAAAGAAAAGAATGTACACCCGCAAAGTCGAAAACCCGGAAGGGCGACTTTGGCAAAAAAGGGTATCCCGGTGAATCGAAAACCCGAAAGGGCGATTCAGGCAAAAGTTAGGGATTGGAAAAAGCAAATAACCGCGTTCTGCGTACGGACTGTCATTGTTTAGTGGTTTGGAAGACCCGAGGGCCGTTTATCTAAATCAATCTCTTCTGAAGCTGAAGCGTCGGAGAAGTATCGAAGTCGAGTGGGTCATAGAGGGATCAACTCATGGTGTTCGTCTACGCCGCATTGCCGACATCTGTGTATATACTGATGTATATTTATGCTTTTATACTTGCGCAGCTTCCTCATTCCAGGAGCTTGCATATGTTGAAAAACATTTTCACCCATTCAGGGGTTCGTCATCAATAAAATATATACTATTCAGCAATTCTGTTTGTTTGTTTAGCATCTATCTGTTTTGTTTGCGAAAAAGAACGCTGATGTTTTTGATAAAATGCGCATGCATAAACTTACTGGCCTAGGCCACTGATTGTTGAAACAATGAATTACTTGAACATTGTCACAAGATGATAAACTTGATAGGTGCCTTTGAGAAGGGTATCTTGTCTGTTTGTTTGTGTTGTTGCAGGTATAGCATATTCCAGGTCGTACGCCGTATGCGTCCCCAAGCAGGATGATTCCTTCTTCCCCAACAAATGTAGCAGCATCTCCCCACGGATTCAGAACATAGGACCAAGAGCATTGATATGTATCCCCCAAGCAGAGAAGATTCTCCCCAATCAGGTGTATCCTGAAGGAACGTCATCTCCCCAGCTGAGTCATACACTGAAGTGTGTGTTTATGTCCCCAGCACTTGGTCAAAGTGCAGTTTTCATAGAAGACTATTCGCAAGTGTTCAGCTTTGATGGTTCAGGACTGAAGTCTTCCAGCAGAATTGAAATTCCCCACGGGGTTGTATTCTCCCCAGCAAGCAGGATGATTCCTTCTTCCCCAACCGAGTTTGCAGTTCCCCAAGAGAGCCGAGTCCTTGGAAGTCGTTTGGGCCATGATTGGTTTTCCCCAGTAGAATGGCTGATGCTGTATTTCCCCGTCGGAGTCGTTATCTCCCAGAAAGTTTTGCCGCGAAGGCTGTGCAGTTTATTTCTGCGACTGATATCGTTTCCTCGGCAGTTTGTGGTTCGTATACCCAGTTGAGCGAGTCCAAGTTCTCGGAGAGCTTTATTCCCCTGCAGCAGTCGACTGAAGATCATTTCCCCAGGCGGAGTCCAATTGAGATTGGTGTGACTTCTTCTCCTCGGCAGGATGATTCCTCCTCTCCACCAGAGTGGTTCCTTCTCCTTGACAGGAGGATTCTCCCTTCAGCATTTATTTTGCTGATGGGGTAGTAACATTTTGCATGATTGCATTTCATTTACCCTAAAATGTGTAGCATTTCCACCGTGTGGAGCATTACGCCATTGTCAAAGCATATGCATACGAAACATGAGCTAGGTTGTTACTGTTCTTGTTTTGCAGATGTTCCTCCGCAGAATGGTTTGCTCAAGATGATTCTTGAATTCCCCAGGGAAGTTGTTTTGCTTAAGATGATTCTTGAATTCCCCAGTGAAGTCGCCAGAGTTGGTTGCTCAAGTTGATGCTTAGAGTCCCTGGCAGAGTGATTGCTCATGATGATTCCTGAAATCTCCAGCAGAGTTATTGGTTCAGGATGATTCTTGAAGTCCCCACGGAGTTATTTGTTCAAGATGATTCTTGATTTCTTCAGCTGAGTTTATTTGTCCAGAATGATTTCTGAATCCCCGAAGCAGAGTTACCTGATAGTTCTCCAGAATCCCCAGCGGAGATATGTCATCCCCAACAGGTTTTAAACAGAGAAGTTGAAATTTCCCTTGGAGACTGTTGCACCCTAAAATTTGACCAACTTATTTTACTTGATTTATGTTTCAATTGTATTGTCATTTGCATAGTAGATAGTGCACATAGTTCAATCATTTGCATGGCATAGCATAAGCAAGTCATCCAACAAGGGATCAAGTGCCATTATTCTCTAAAGAGGCACATCAAAAGGGGTTTTATTCAAGCCTAAGTCTATTCAAGTCACCAGGAAAGGAATTGAAGTTTTGAGAAGTTAGAAGGTCAAGTAGTGGATCTCTCTCCTATCTGGGGTGTGTTTGAGGGCCATCAATGAGATATGAGCTATGAACTGAGGGTATGGAATGTATGCTATCATAAGGGAGGGCCTAGAGGGTCATTTTGAAGATGAAGCAAGTCATTGGTTTGATTACAAGAGTTACAGTGGAATGCAGTCAACTAGGGTTTCATCTGGGTCAACCATAGGTCAACCCTAGGTCAACTGAGTGATTGAAGAGCATCAAGGCTTAGTTGAAGGATTTGGGATTTATGAATGGATATGTGCATACAAGTTTGGTGTTGTGCCAAGGAGAAATCAAAAGGAATCAAGAAGAAAAGGAGTTACTAAATTAGGGTTCCAGTGTAAAAAACCCTAATTTAGGCTTAACTTCCAAGCCAGACAAGTCAAAATGCAAGCTTCAAATGAATTCTTGGTCAACGTGAAACTTGTATAGCATCTCAATAGATTTAATTTGAGTACTAGAAGTCTTCAAGAAGATTTGTAGAACTCAAGTTATGGTTCTTGCAAGTTATGGGTCCTCAGAGGACATTGAAATTTACCTGTGAAAGTCACTTGACTTCCAAGCAACTTTTTCCCATCAAGGAGTGTTCAAATGGATTCTTGGCCAACATAAGAGTTGTAGATATTGATCTTAGCTTTAATTTGAGTACTAGAAGTCCTCAAGAGGAGTTGTAGAACTCAAGTTATGGTCTTGGCAACTCAGGGGTATTTTGGGAAAGTTGAATTATAAGTCACTTTTCAACATAGGTCAATATCTTCATCTTCCACTCTTCAAATGGAATTTCTCCCAACATGAGATGTGTTCCAAATGGCATTTTAGGCTATACAAGAAGTCATGGTGAGCTAGAATGGCTTGTATCACAAAATGCCCAAAAATGGCTTGAATATGGAAGAATTTTAAATGGATTCATGGAGGGAAAATGTAATTTTCAAGTTACGAGTCCAAAATGCATCATCCAAATACTCATTTCAATTGGAAAGCATCTTTTAGAGACAATGGCATTAACAATTTTTTGAGTAGAGGTCAGAATCATGGACTTGCTTTGTAAACCTCTTACTTGAAATCCAAGTTACACAACCAAAATCCAACACAAGCTGATTTAAGCCAAGCTACTTATCAAAACATATTCACAATGATGCATATGGTTGATTAGAACCTTTGGAAGCTAACTGAAACAAGGGAAACCCGACTGTGGTAATGAATTTTTCACTTCCATGACAGAAAAATGGATCTCCTAATTTGGGCCTTTAGAATGGATCAAAAGCCCATGAGTAGGTTCTATAAATGGTTTAGAGTGAGTGCAGATGAAAGAGGTTGGAGATTTGAGGCTGAGTAACGGTTTTGCAACTGAATTTTGGAGGTGAAGAACTCAGAATCGGTTTCAAGGTTGCAAGGAGTTTCAAGCCAAATTGAAGTGTGGAATAGCTTCTCCTAGCTTCATTGAAGGTGTTTGGATCATTGTGGAGGTTGAATTGATCAAGAATAGCTCGTGGTGATCTTCTGAAACCAGGTTTGTAACTTCTTTCATTGTGCTCGATCCATGTAGTTCTAGATAGAAATTAACTTGTGGTTAGGATGCTTGCAACTGGTAGATGATTTCTAGGTCAAAAGATTAGAGAATTGAGTTGATTGATGATGATGGATACTTTCTGTTGAACCTGTTTTCTCCTATTTCTTGAGGTGTTAATCATGATTGAACATTGGAGAATGATCCCTGATAGTTGAGGTTTAGTTTAGTGCCTTCAATTTCAAGAATCATGAGGATCAAGATTGGTGCCTCTTTTGAGAATCTCTTCGTGTTTGGATTTTGAGTGAGAATTAGAGGATTCTAGTGGTGGATTCGGATTCAGGATGGAATTTGGAGTGGAATAGGGTTTTATTGGCTATTGATGATGACCTGTGTGGAGGTGCTCACCGGAGAAGACGGTGGTTTCCACCGTGAACCACCGTCTGGTAATATTTTATGTTCGCCTGAGCTAAGGAAGAAGATAACTCATGGTCCATTGGATTAGACTTTGACTATTGACTCAGATGATGAATGGAGGGCCAAGATTGCACAAGAAAGTCTGAAGAGAGGATTCTGAACAAAATGCAGCGTTTCATTAAACGCTTGGTTTTGGGCTTAAGTCTCAGTATGCTATTCACACCCCCATCCTGGCCCAACTTTGGATTTGAACTGATTTGGATTACTATTTGTCACGCGTATTTGTTTTTTTTCTCATATTTTCATTATTTTCATCATATTATTTTTGTTTCTTTGAAAATTCATAAAAAATAAAAAAAATAATCATTTTAATGTGGGGATTTTTGCTACATTTCAATAATTGTGTGAAGAAAATTATAAAAAAAATGAAAATATTATTTTAAGCATTTTTCTATTTTTGGTGGTTTTTTACATTTAATTGCATTTTATTTTCATTTTGTTTGTATATATCATTTTGTGAATTTTGTTTGGCCCTTTAAATTCATATTTTGATCCCATTCTTTTTGTGGTAGTTAGATTAGGACATTAAGTTCCCCTTGGATTTATTTCATATTTTTGTGAATTAATTTTGATTAGTTTTGATTAGAGAACATTAGGTTAGTATAATTATGGTTTAAATTCAACATAGGTGCATTCTAATATTTTCTTTTGGGGTTTTTAGCATGAATTAGGTTATGGGGCATATAGGCTATGTAGGGTAGATATAGAAATACCCTTAGAATAAATCTTAGAATTTTAAATGCTACTTTACTATTTTTAGTGTACTTTGCAAATAGAGTGTTTGATTGGTGTTCCCACTTGGGGCTTATGTTTGTCTGTCTGGGTTTCTGGACCTTTATTTTGGGGTGTGGGCTTGGTTTAGGCTTGGGGAAGCATGAAGAAGCAATGAAGGAGATTGGATACAAGATCAAGGGTGATGCATGAAGATTGCTTGGAGGTTGAAGATGGTGATTGAAGACTTAGGAGAAATAGGATCAAATAAGAAGAGCTTAGAATAGACAAATTCTTCTGTCAAACATAGAATGCATTATTTGCCTCTATCCTATCCAATAACATAAAGTCCTCCTTGGGAAGCTCCATCTCTCCTTAGGAGGGATGAGTGGTATGCCCAAGTGAGTAGAACTTTGAGGATACCTTTCATTTGCAATGTTAAAATCTTAGTGATTTCCTTTGGTTGTCAGTGAGATTCTTAACATTATAACCTGATCTTGTTGAATGGTTCTCCCTTGGAGGTGCTTGTTGAAGCTTGGCAAAGAGAAAGTTGAAGCTTATTGAAGTATAAGTAAGCTTGTTGAAGCTGGTTGCTTGTTGAAGCTAGGGTTTTACTACTTGTTGGAGTCAGGAGCTTGTTGAAGGTGGTTACTGGTTAGGGTTGGAGCTTGCTTAAGCTGGGAGCATGTTGAAGTTAATGTCTGCATTGAGGATTAAAAGCCTATTGAGGATGGAATTTATTGATGATTTTAGAAGAGGGAGCTGGTACCTGGTAAAGCTAGATATCTATTAAAGGCTAAGGTTTTGCTGGTTGGAACTCAGTGCTTGTTGAAGCTGAAGGTTATTGAAGGATAAGAGCTTAGCTGGAGCTTGGATATCATAGGATCTTGCCTCAAGTGGTAGTTGTTAACCTTTTGCTGTGTATCAATTGTAGCTGCCAGAGCTGGTGCTGTTTGGACTGTTACTGTCAGAGCTATGGCTTGGGTTGTTTGCTGTAGGAGCTGTTGAGCTGCCAGAATTGATGTTGGGGTTTTATTTTCTTTGCTGTATTATTTGTTAGTCTTCCCCTTGGGTTTGAAGTGAAGCTGTTCACTTTGCCTATTATTTCCTGTTGCATTCGTGCATTATATTGCTTTACTGTATGTATCTTTTTCTTTTCTGTTTATCCCCTAGGATCTCTGATTTCCTCTGTGCAGGAGGGAATTATGACAGACATTAGGCTTTCATCCATGCATGACAACATTAGGGTAGGTTTGATTCCCTTTTCAACCATAGGCTTTTTTAGAGTTTCTTTCTCTTCTCATCTCAGAACAATTCAAAAACACATTAATAAGGTTATTCGATGTCGTACGTTACGAGCCTTAAGCTATTTGAGAAAAGGTTGCTGGAGGGTCACTCTTCAGTAATCTGATTGCTTAGTGTGTTACCCTTAGGGTGACATACGACGTAGTCACTCTCAAATCATAGTCTCTAGTACGTCAGAGGTTGCAAACACACTAAAAAACATTTCTTCTGTAAAAGATTCAAAACAAACATCAAAGTGTCATTTTTGTCCGCTTGGACCCATAATCAGGAGAAAACCTTTTTCAGAAGGATAAAAACAATCAGACAAATATGTGTCTTCCGTAGCCCGAACTACGTTTGCTCTGATCTTTCATGCTATATGAAAGTACGTAGGCATAGGATGCGATATCCTAGCGAGCAACCTTCCCCTCCTTTCCCGTAGGTAGGCGAACTACGTTGACTCTGATTTCTCGTTCCAGACAGGAATACGTAGGCATAAAGTGCGATACTTTGCCGAGTCATTTTATTTTCTTTTAACCCTTGACCTATAGAATAGATAGAATAACAATCCGTACTAGAAAACAAGCGTGGATCTCGTCGAGTACGACGGACGTGAGGGGTGCTAATACCTTCCCCTTGCGTAATCGACTCCCGAATCCAGGATTTGGTTGCGATGTCCATTCCTTTCCCGTCTTTGCGGTAGGTTTACTTCGAGCGTTTCCTTTCCCTCCGTTGGGATAAATAACGCATGGTGGTGACTCTTCTGTTCAGCCGGCGCCGATTTTCGTAGTAGCGACAGCTGGCGACTCTGCTGGGGACTCCAACGGTTCCCTACGCGAGTCAATCCTAGCGCTTGTTTTCCCGTCAGGGGTGTTGTATGGATTTACTATTCTGTCTTTACTTTCCGCAATGTTATTACTAACCTTATATTATCATTGCTGCTGTGGGTAGGGGTAATCTGTTGAGAGATAAGCCAAACCTAGGCTTAAGTACACATATAGATTTAGAGAGAGAGTAGTGGTTAGCCTGCTTGCTTAGCTCGCACCAGCTAGCCACGAAATCTCACTCGGACGAGATTCTCTTTGATGCTTCTTGCCTGGCCCTTAGGGCTCGACAAGTTGTCTGACCCGAGGATTGTCGACTCTGGGAACCTATCAATTGGGATTCAACTAAGTGAGGCTGCTTCAAGGGATGATGATGCCACACCTTCTGGGTATCGTATCATCGCTCTTGAAAGTCTGTGACGTTGAACCCGCATAGGATGCCGTACCTCGTCTGCGAGTTAAGTACACACCTGTGAGGGGTAGGTGGGTCTGTTTGCAGGAAACCTTTGACCTCAGAATACCTGGGTTTATCTCTATCAGTGAGATGTGGTTACAGGGTTATTTTGAGTGGTTGGTTTGGTTTGAAATACAGATTGAATGGTTCTCAAGGCTTCAGTACAGAGCAACCCAGTCTATCAGCATTGCACTTGATCCCATGTTTGCATATGCATGTGCATTTTTCATGTTTTCATTTCATTAACATGTATTTATGTTGCAGGTGATCATTCCCCTCTGATTCTAGGATATCTTTTAGCCAGGCATGGAGTCCCTGAAGAAGACGGTTGCTTACAGGTTGCATTCACCAGACATCAGTTCATTACTGGGTTTAGTTGCTTTGGCATATGAGAGTGTGAGGGCAAGGTTCAAAGTATCCTATGGGAGACTGCTTAGCTTGTTGTACACACCTTCAGCTTTCGAGATTACTGGGGTGTATACTTTGATGCAGTTTTATGAGCCGCAGCTAAGATGTTTCTTGTTTCCAGACTACATTCTTGCACCCACTTTGGAGGAGTACTATGTTATGTTGGATATTCCTGTGCTAGACCAGATGCCCTTTGTACACATTGATACTGAGCCTGAGTTAGCTACACTCACAGAGATTGTCAGTTTGGACGCTTCTGAGTTTCCAGGAGGCCTGGTCAAGCTGAATGGAGCTCATGGTTTTCACTTGTCTGTCCTAGTTGAGAAGGCTACACAGTGCGCGAAGAATGGGTGTTGGGTTGCCTTTAGTGCTATTCTGGCTGTCTGCATCTACGGGATTGTCTTGTTTCCTAATGTGCCAGACTTTGTTGACTCGGATTCCTTCTTGATTCTCGCCTCGAAGAATCCTGTTCCTACTCTCTTGGGCGACGTTTATCATTCTATTCACTATAAGAATGAGAAACATCGTGGCAAGAACGTGTCCTGCTGTCTTCCTCTCTTGTACAGGTGGTTTCAGAGGCACCTTCCGAAGACTGGGCCATTTATTGATACCGTTGATACTTTGGATTGGCCTTCCCGGTTGATGGGGCTATCTGCGGAGAATATCATTTGGTTTAATCGGGGTATGCTTGTTACTGACATTATATATAGTTGCAGTGGCTTTCCGAATGTTCCCCTAATCGGACGGAAAGGTTGTATCAACTATAATCCTTCACTATTGGTACGTCAGTTTGGTTATGCCTTGAGAGATGCTCCCATTGAGGTTGAGATACAGGAATCTCTGTATCTCACGGGCTCCTTAGACGAGGCTGCTTTGATCAGGTTGAGACAAGCATGGGCTGGCATCCATAGGAGGGGGAAAGCTTTGCTCGACAAGAGCAACAGCAGAGCTTATGATCCTTACTTGGCATGGGTCCGTGAGAGAGTTAGTACTTCTTTGATGCCTTATCCTGCTGTGGAACCACTGTATCTTCCATTGATTGAGGTACCTCCTGCAGAAGAGAGTGAGAAATATAACAAGTTGTTGGATGCAAATAAGGAATTGAGGAAAGCTAACGAGGAGTTAGAGAAGGAGATCTTCCAGTTACGACGAGAGAAGAAGGAAGCCACCTTCACTGTGAAGGAACAGACCGAATTGATTAACAGGTTGGGATCAGAGCTGACAGAAGCAACCAACAAGAAAGAAAAAGTGGGGATAGCTTTGAACGGTGTAAGCAAGGTGCTTACTTCCAAGAAGGAACTTCTAAGCAAAGCTTATGCTCGTATCATCAAGTGGGAAGCTTTGTGGGAGGCCACGCTCACCAAGCGGAAAGAGCGCGAAGACAAACTGAAAATGCAGATTGCCACGCTGGAGGCACAGGTTAAAGCCCAGGAAGCAAGGATTGTTGAAGTAACATCCCTTAGGAGTACTGCTGATCTCAGAGTCAGTGACAGTGACGAGAAGTCGAGAGGTTACGAGGAGAAGGCCGGTTCCAAGAGGTACAGATCTGACGAGAGTTCGAGCAAAGGAACTTCCCGGGACGCCGCCGCGAAGCTGAGATCCACTACCGAGCGGCATGCTTTACTGATTCAGGAGTTGATCTCCCGACTAGGGCACTCAGAGACGATGAGGATATTGGAGGACGTCCGAGCACGCCATTTGGCCTGATGTACCTTTGCCTTACCTTTGTTATTTGTACTCATATTTGGGCCATCGCCAGACTTGTTGGCTGAGGTCTCTTCGGTTGTATTCAGTTGAACTCTTGTACCCAGCCTCTTGGCATTTGTTATATATGAGGACTTTCTGGTTTATTGCTTGCTGGATAGGGACTCCATTGCTATAATGGTTTTCTCTCCAGAACTAGAATCGGGGGAATGTAACCTGTAGCATCTTTACATAATTGCATTTGCATTCATATTGCATTCATCAGGTAATTATTGAATTGTATCTCATTTCCTGCATTCTCCAGGTTTTTCCAGGATTGAAAGTCAACGCCCGCACCGATACTCCACTCGTACCAACTGCAAACGAATTATGGATCAGATGCAGAGCGAGATGCAGGAAATGCGTGAGAAGCTGGCGCTGTTCATGCAGACGATGGAGACAATTGTGAAGGGATAGGAAAACCTGCAGACTTTGGTGCAGCCATTGCTGGTGAGAAATGCTGGGCATGGGAACGAAGACCACAATTGTGTACGTGTTGATACCATTCATGGGGATGGTACTCCTACACCAGTAGCTCCACATGTGGTGAATATACCTGCTGCGAATGTGAACAATGGCGCTGGCGCCGGGAATGGTAATACAGGAATTGGTAATGAGACTGTCATTAACAGCGTTGGATTCAGAGACGCCAATCTGGGCGGTGATAACCATGGAGGTAATGCATTCGGTAACAACAGATTTGGCTATAACGACCAGGGGTTCGATTATGCTAACCAGGATGGGAAGTTTGGTCTCAACACTCAGGGTTTCGGAATGGGCTTGGTAATGCCAATCAGGGCTATGGTGGATTCGGTAACGGAAATGGTGTTGGAATGATGGCTTTTGAACCTACTGGGGTCGCTCAAGGGTATGGTAACAGGGTACGGGGGCCTGTGATGAATCAAACTAGACTTGGTCACAATAATGGGTATGATGGATACGAAAATGAGAATGTTAATTGGATGGAAGACCAACAAGAGGATGCCTTCTCTGGTGGAGGTTTTGAAGGTCCTGTAGACAACACTCAGCGAATCAAGATGCTCGAGGAGCAGATGAAAGGTGTTGTGAATCAAAGTGCTACTGGTTTAGATATGACCACTATGGGTTTGGTGCCTGGCCTGAGGGTACCGCTGAAGTTTAAAGCTCCTACATTTGACAAATACAAGGGAGATACTTGTCCGAAGGTGCATGTTCGCTCCTATTACAGACGGATGTCCGCTTACTCGAACGATGAGAGAATGCTGATGCATTTCTTTCAAGACAGCTTGTCTGGTCCTTCCCTCGAATGGTATATGGGGTTGGAGCCTACTCAGATAAAGACATGGAAGCAACTGGCTGAAGCCTTTGTGACTCATTACAAGTATAATAGTGACTTGGCACCAAACCGGGTCCAGTTACAGGGGTTGTCACAGAAGAAAGATGAGAGTTTCAAAGAATATGCGCAGAGATGGCGCGACATGGCTGCAAGGGTTCATCCTCCTTTGGTTGAGAAGGAGATGAATGATATGTTCATAGGAACGTTCACCGGTATATTTTATGATAAGCTGTTTCCTGCTTCCTTGGGCAGTTTCTCGGATCTAATCTTGATGGGCGAGAAAGTTGAAAGTAATATTAAAATGGGAAGATTCCAAGCTGGGGAGTCTATTTCGTCAGGCGGTAATAGAAAAGCGTTCGGGGGTCGTCGACAAGGTGATTCTAGTGCAGTGTTTGGTGGCCGGGGCAGAGGCAGAGGAAGACACCAGTATAATCAGCCGCAGCAGATAGCAAGTGTCACGATTCCGATTCCTCAACAGAGACAACAATAACAACCACCGCAACAACAGCAGCGGCCACAACAGCAGCAGGGGCAGAACGCTGGCCAAAGAAGATTTCTGAATGCGAAGCCGAAACGAGTGTTTGAAGCGCCTCCTTCCACGTACCTGGAACTTTTTCAGACACTGTTGGGGCTGAATTTAGTGGAAAAGAGGACCTTGGCACCACCCACGGGACCAACCCTTCCTTATGGGTATGATGTTAACAAGCACTGTGACTTCCACTCCGGGGCACCCGGGCATGACATAGAGGTATGTCATGCGTTTAAACATAAGGCTCAAGATTTACTAGATAGCAAGGCCATAAATTTTGGACGAGCAGGTCCGAATATAGTACAGCAGCCAATGCCCAACCATGGGGAAAATGCTATTTTAACTGAGGAGGGTTTAAATCTGATTATGGATGTTGATGAACTGAAAACACCGCTGTGTGAAATAAAGAGCAGGTTATTGAAAGGAGGTGTGTATCCGGGCTGCGATGAGTTTTGTCTGGAATGTTGGACCCAGGCTGGGGGTTGTGCTGAATTAAAGAAGGGTATCCAGACCTTGATAGATGAAGGCACGTTGCAATTCGACAGAACGGCAGTTGAGAAACCTGCAGAAGTATTAGCTGATGAGCAAAGTGATGTTGCTACGGTGACAATTCCACGAAAAATGATAACTATAACGGCGCCAGCCAGGCGACCGACGATCACTATCACGAAGGCAGGGCCAATCCCTTATGACAGTACCAAGGCAGTACCATGGACTTATGGGCTGGAAGCATACTGTGATGGGGAGAAAATTGATATCAGTAAACAGCCAGCTGAGGTTGTGGACAATGTCGTCGGGACTGGAGGGATGACGAGGAGCGGGAGAATTTTTATATCGCCTGAGGTAGAGGCTGAGCGATTGGCAAAAGGTAAAGGAAAAGTGAATGAGGATGTTCCTGTACAGAGGAATGAAAAAGAAACAGCACTGAAGGATGTAGAAGAGTTTATGCGTCTTATCCGTAAGAGTGACTATAAGATTGTTGAGCACCTTCAACAGACGCCGTCGAAGATATCCATATTGTCGCTGTTATTGTGTTCCGAAGCCCATAGGAATGCATTATTAAAAATTCTGGACACATCGTTTGTACCCCCAAGATGTTTCTGTGAATCAGTTGGAGGGGGTGATGGCGCACGTGAATGCAGGCTATAGTTTGGGATTTACGGATTTTGATTTGACCCCGAGGGGAAGAGAGCATAATATGGCGTTGCACGTCTCGGTTGAATGCAGGGGCACAGTCATGTCCCACGTGCTGGTGGATACCGGGTCTTCCTTGAGCATGCTGCCAAAGAAAGCAATGATGAAATTGGACATCAGGGGGATCATTTGTACGCCTAGTGATTTGGTGGTCAGGGCATTTGATGGTACACGAAGGTCGGTCTTTGGATCCATAACTTTGCCTCTGCAGGTGGGGCCGGAGACTTTTGAAACTGAATTTTACATTATGGACATCCAGCCAGCATACAACTGTCTTCTTGGACGACCATGGATCCATGGTGCTGGGGCAGTTACATCTACCTTGCACCAAAAGCTGAAGTACATGGTAGGGGACAGTGTGGTCACAGTGTGTGGAGAGGAGGATATACTGGTCAGCCATTTGTCGGCATTCAAGTACGTGGAAGTCGACGGCGAGATTCATGAAACACCCTGTGAAGCCTTTGAAGGGTTGCGCATCAAGGACAAAGTTCCAGGGCCGAGTAAAGTATCAGAGGTGGCAGTATCATCATACAAAGAGGCTCAGGCTCTAGTGAAGACTGGCGAGACCAAGGGTTGGGGCAAGGTTCTGGATATTCCCGTGAAAATGGACAGATTTGGGCTGGGGTATCAACCTTCATCATCAACGCCTACTGCAGGGGCACCCTATTTCAAAGGACCAATAATAATTACGGCCGGTGGAGTATATCACGAGACCATCAACGTTGTTTCAGATACCGAAGAAGGAGACAGCGACTGCGACATGGACGCCTGGATTCAGCCGAGCGTGTCAGGACAAGGGCTGTGCAATTGGTCTATTCAGGATACTGTTCCTGTGACAACTAAACAGTAATACTTTGTTTTCTTAATTGTTGAACAATCCGGTGTCCTACCCGGGGCATCGTGATCTTGCTTAGGGCCTTTCTGTTATGTACATTGCACTGTTTTGATCGTTAAATAAAGGGCGTTTTTCATGTACAAATATTGTGATCTCTGTTTTTCCTGTTTTTATTTTTTACAATAAAATGGCAATGTGGTTATTTGCTTTGTATGTATTTTGAAGCATGTAACCATTTCCTTTGCAGGATTACTATTTCAAATGACATCTATGAACCGCCTATGACTCGTTTCGACTTTGAGCACCCGGTGTTTCAGACCAAAGAAGAGATTGTTGAAGATGGCGACGTTCTAGAAGAGTTGTCTTGGTTGGTAAAACAAGAAGAACGAATCATTCTGCCTCATGAGGAGGTCATTGAAATCGTTAATTTAGGGTCGGAAGGGGTTGAAAGGAACATCCATATAGGGGCCGCGCTGCGGAGCAACGTCAAGCGAAGATTGGTTGAAATGCTCAAAGAGTACAGCGATATTTTTGCTTGGTCATATGAGGACATGCCTGGGCTGGATACGGATATGGTTGTGCACCGTCTGCCGCTAAAAGAAGAATGCCCGCCGGTTAAGCAGAAGCTCCGAAGAACTAGACCGGACATGGCTGTGAAGATTAAGGAGGAGGTTCAAAAGCAGCGGGATGCTGGTTTCCTAGATGTTACAAAGTATCCCTCATGGGTCGCTAATATTGTGCCAGTGCCAAAGAAAGACGGTAAAGTGAGAATGTGTGTAGATTACCGTGATCTGAACAGAGCGAGCCCGAAAGATGATTTTCCACTCCCTCACATCGATGTGTTGGTCGATAATACCGCTCAATTCTCCGTATTCTCCTTCATGGATGGCTTCTTGGGCTATAATCAGATTAAAATGGTGCCAGAAGACATGGAGAAGACTACCTTCATTACGCCTTGGGGAACATTTTGTTACAAAGTGATGCCCTTCGGATTGAAGAATGTTGGGGCAACGTATCAGCGTGCAATGACGACTCTCTTTCATGACATGATGCATAAAGAGATCGAGGTTTATGTTGATGATATGATTGCCAAATCCCAGACGGAGGAGGAACATTTGGTGAATCTGCTAAAATTATTCAAGAGGCTTAGGAAGTTCAGGCTGAGACTGAACCCTAATAAATGCACCTTCGGGGTGAGATCGGGCAAACTGCTGGGGTTTATCGTGAGCAAAAAAGGGATAGAGGTTGATCCTGCAAAAATAAAGGCAATACAAGAGATGCCGACGCCTAAAACAGAAAAAGAGGTGCGCGGGTTTTTAGGGAGGTTGAACTACATCGCCCGGTTCATATCTCACCTAACAGCTACGTGTGAGCCGTTATTCAAGCTGTTGAGAAAAGACCAGGTTGTGACCTGGAATGAAAATTGTCAAAAGGCGTTTGATAAAATAAAACAGTATTTGCAGGAGCCTCCTATTTTGATACCTCCAGTGGCAGGGAGACCCTTGATTATGTATTTGGCGGTTCTTGAGGGGAGTATGGGTTGTGTTCTCGGTCAACACGACGAGACAGGGCGTAAAGAGCATGTGATATACTACCTGAGTAAGAAGTTTACTGACTGTGAATCTCGATATTCAATGCTTGAAAAAAATTGTTGTGCGCTAGCCTGGGCCGCTAAGCGTTTGAGGCAGTACATGCTAAATCATACAACCATGCTCATCTCGAAGATGGATCCTATCAAATACGTATTTGAAAAGCAGGCATTATCTGGGAGAATTTCCCGTTGGCAGATGGTTTTGACCGAATACGACATCCAGTATGTGTCACAGAAGGCTATAAAGGGGAGCGTGTTATCGCAGTATCTAGCTGAGCAGCCTATTGAGGACTACCAATCTATGAGTTTTGATTTTCCTGACGAGGATATCATGTACCTGAAGATGAAAGATTGGGAAGAACCGTTGCCGGATGAAGGGCCGAAGACAGATTCCAAGTGGCAATTGATATTCGACGGAGCTGTAAATTCCTACGGTAGCGGAATAGGGGCAATCATCACTACTCCACATGGGTCGCACATCCCATTTACTGCTCGATTGACCTTTCCGGTTACCAATAATGAAGCCGAATACGAAGCTTGCATCATGGGACTTGAGGAAGCTATTGATTTGCGAATCAAAAATCTGGATGTGTACGGAGACTCAGCTCTGGTGGTGAATCAAATAAAAGGAGAATGGGAGACACGTCAGCCCAATTTGATATCGTACATGAATTACGCAACGAGATTGTTGCCTTTCTTTAACAAGGTTGAATTGCATCATGTGCCGCAAGCAGAAAATCAGATGGCTGACGCCCTGGCCACATTGTCTTTCATGTATAAAGTCAACTTCTGGAACGAGGCTCCCAGAATTGTTATCTCTCGGCTTGACAGACCCGCCTTCGTATTTGCCATTGACGAAGCATCCGATGATAAACCCTGGTATTTTGACATTCAGAATTTCCTGAAGAACAAGGAGTATCCGGCTGGGGCATCCAGTCGCGATCAGAAGACTCTCAGGAGATTGGCCGGTAATTTCTATCTAAATCCGGACGGTGTCCTATACAAACGGAATCATGACTTGGTGTTACTACGTTGCGTAGACGAGAAGGAGGCGAAGTTGCTTATGGAGGAAATACACGAGGGTACATTTGGTACACATGCTGGTGGGCATGCTATGACGAGAAAGCTACTGCGGGCAGGATATTACTGGCTAACTATGGAAACTGACTGTTTCAAGTTTGCGAAAAGGTGTCATAAGTGCCAGATTTGTGCGGATAAGATCCATGTGCCTTCGAGCCCTCTGAACGTGATGTCGTCACCATGGCCATTTTCGATGTGGGGAATTGATATGATTGGAAAGATTGAGCCGACGGCATCTAACGGACACCGGTTCATTTTGGTAGCAATTGATTATTTTACCAAATGGGTGGAAGCGGCATCCTATGCTAATGTGACCAAGCAGGTAGTGGCCAGGTTTATCAAACGAGATATCATTTGCAGATATGGGATCCCTGAGCGGATTATTACCGACAACGGTTCAAACTTAAATAACAAAATGATGAAGGAGCTGTGTCATAGTTTCAAGATCGAACATCACAATTCTTCTCCGTACCGACCCAAGATGAATGGCGTTGTTGAAGCGGCCAATAAGAACATAAAGAAGATTGTTCAGAAGATGGTCGTGACCTATAAGGACTGGCACGAGATGCTACCTTTCGCTTTGCACGGTTATCGTACGACGGTACGCACATCAACCGGGGCAACCCCGTTCTCGTTGGTATACGGAATGGAAGCGGTGTTACCACTGGAAGTTGAGATTCCTTCCCTGAGGGTATTACGAGATGTCCAACTCGACGAGGCAGAATGGGTGAAAGACAGATTGAACCAGCTGAGTTTAATGGATGAGAAGAGGCTAGCTTCTCTAGCATACGGTCAGTTGTACCAAAGCCGGATGAAGAAAGCGCATGATAAGAAGATACATCCTCGGAGCTTTCTGACGAGCGACCTTGTGCTGAAGAGGATTCTCCCACCACAGGAAGATCACAGAGGCAAGTGGACCCCAAACTACGAAGGGCCATACGTTGTCAGAAAAGTCTTTTCAGGAGGAGCTTTGTTGCTGTCCACCATGGACAGTGAAGACTATACGTCTCCTGTGAATTCGGACGCAGTTAAAAAATACTTTGCTTGAAATTGACCCGCTGGACAGAAAAAAGAGAGTCCAGGCAAAAATGGGGCATCCTGGCGAACCAAAAACAGAATAAAAGGTTCGGGCAAAAATTAGGGATAAAAAATTGAAAAGATGTACACCCGCGAAGTTGAAAACCTACACTGGGCGGCTTCGGCAAAAAAGGGTATCCCGGTGAATTGAAAACCCGCAAAGGGCGGTTCACACAAAAGTTAGGGATTCAAAAAAGCAAATGACTGCGGTCCGAATTTGATGCTGCATTGCTTGGTGGTTGGGAGAATGTCTGGGGGTTCGGTTATCAGGTACAATCTCTTCAGAAGTTTGAATACCGGGAAAGCGTCAGAGTCAGGCGAGTCATAGGAGGATCAGCTCATGATGGTTGTCCACTTCACGTTGCCGACATATGCGCAAATTTGATTTGTCACTGTATTTATGCTTCCTGTGCATACTTGTATATTTGTTATGCGTAACTTCCTCTTTTCAGGAGTTACATCCAGTGTACAAAACTCTGCCCATTCAGGGGCTCAATCAATAAAACATGTTATTCAGTATTTAATGCTTGTTTTCTTACTGTTTTGTATGTGAAAAACGCCAATGGTTTGATAAAACTAGCAGTTGCATAACGTTGCTGGCCCTTGCCAATAATTGCTAAAACTTCGAATTGACTGAAAATGATGTCGCTAACGCTAACTTGAATAGATTTGGTTGTATAGACCTGTCTTGTCTAGGTTGTGTTGTTGCAGGGTTCGTGCCCATATGAAGTGGATGATCAGAAAATTGTAGTCCTAACCAGAGGCTTGACGAAAAGGCTTAATCATTACGTGAAGTGAATCCCCGTGCAGGTCGCGCTTAATTTCTCGAAGCTAAGATGACAATGTTCTTTACTGAAGGAAGGACAATTTCCCCAACCAGTCGCAGCTTATCCCAAAGGGTATTCTCCAGTAGGTCAAGATTGATGCTCGCCACAGGATGTCTATCCTCAGTACCGAGTATGTAAACTGTAGCCAGATGGTTTACTTTTCCCAGCAGGGTCGCTTACCCTCACCAGAGTTGGTGATTCCAAGATTGTAGGCTGTATACAGACAATGGTAGTTCTCCAAAAGGATTCCTTATCTTCAGCAGAGTCATTTAGCTTTTAGAGAGTTGTAAACTGTGTTCAGATAGTTATTCTCCCCAATAGGGTTTTTCATTCTCCCCAGCGGAGTCGGTTGATATTTCCCAAGAGAGCCGTTTCTTCCCCAGCGGAGTTTTCTCTCCCCAGCAGGCGTTATTCTTTCCTCCCAGTGGAAATGGAAGGTCTGAAGCTCTCCCCGGCAGAGTTTGTTGTATGTTCTGGCATTCATTTTGCCGAGATGCTTGTTGGCAACCGTTCCTTCCCCAGCAGGGTGGCATTTGTCCCCAGCATCCGCGATAAAGCGAGCTTATCAGAGATTTCCCCAGCAGTTCGAACCTGCATTGCCATTTGCATGCATTATCATCCATCTAGAAAACGCGTAGCATTTCCATGCTGTATGGAGCATTACGCCATTGTCCAACATGCGCATTTCGAAACATAAATCAGGTAGGTTAACCTTTTGCTTTCAGGTGCGTTTCTCAACAGGAGTATGGAGTTCTAAGGCTCAGGGGTCTTTTTAGATAATCAAAGTCTTGATGTGAGACATATGAGGATGTGATTCAGTTTATTATCATCCCCACAGAGTTATTGATTGAGGTTTTCTCGTGTCCGATCAGCGGACTGTTTTATCAAGACTGTTGCTACAGTAGCATCTCAGGGTTCCATGTATCAAAATTTCAGAAGTGGTCGCTTGTTGTCAGAACGGGTGTCGGTCATTGGTTTTCAAAATATCTCCAGCTATGTTGATAGAATTTATTCGTGTTGACGAATTACTTCTCCATGATGATGGAATATGGAGTCCTGTTGAGGACAAAGTTTGATTTCTCCATGTTGATGGAATATGGAGTCCTGATGAGGACCATTCACGCCTATGTTGATAAGATTCCTTCGTGTTGACGGATTATTTCTCCATGATGATGGAATATGGAGTCCTGATGAGGACAACTTAGGCCTATGATGATATGATTTATTCGTGTTGACGAATTGCTTCTCCGTGCTGACGGAATATGAGGTCCTGATGAGGACAATTGATGCCTATGTTGATGGGATTTTTCTGTGTTGACGGAATAGGGAGTCTTGATGAGGACAAGTTACGCCTATGTTTATAGGATTTTTCTGCGTTGACAGAATATAGAGTCCTGAGGAGGACAATCTACGCCTATGCTGATAGGATTTATCGTGTTGATGGATTACTCTCTCTGTGTTGACAGAATGTGCGTCCTGATGAGGACAATTTATGATTATGTGGATAGGATTTCTTCGTGTTGACGAAATGTGAGTTCAGAGGTGTTGACAAGTTTAGTCCAGTTGTGGACAGAGTTGTTGTTGCAAAGGTAGTTCAGTACCTGTGGTGTTACACGGGTGGTGGGAGTCAAAATCAGAGTTATTCTCCAACGAACAATCAGGTCCACTCGGCGAATGTTGTTCCCCAAGCAGTGGTGCAGTTTATTTCTGCGGTTGGCAAATTTCAGGGTTTCTTTGGTATTCAACCGTCTCGTACCTCGAATATTTGAAGGCCGTCCGCTCTTCACCCAGTCGGGTCCAAGCCGCTTGAATAGGGGCAGCTGTTGCACCCTAAAATTTAACCAACTTATTTTACTTGATTTATGTTTCAATTGCATTGTCATTTGCATAGTAGATAATGCACATAGTTCAATCATTTGCATGGCATAGCATAAGCAAGTCATCCAACAAGGGATCAAGTGCCATTATTCTCTAAAGAGGCACATCAAAAGGGGTTTTATTCAAGCCTAAGTCTATTCAAGTCACCAGGAAAGGAATTGAAGTTTTGAGAAGTTAGAAGGTCAAGCAGTGGATCTCTCTCCTATCTGGGGTGTGTTTGAGGGCCATCAATGAGATATGAGCTATGAACTGAGGGTATGGAATGTGTGCTATCATCATGGAGGGCCTAGAGGGTCATTTTGAAGATGAAGCAAGTCATTGGTTTGATTACAAGAGTTACAGTGGAATGCAGTCAACTAGGGTTTCATCTGGGTCAACCCTAGGTCAACTGAGTGATTGAAGAGCATCAAGGCTTAGTTGAAGGATTTGGGATTCATGAATGGATATGTGTATACAAGTGTGGTGTTGTGCCAAGGAGAAATCAAAAGGAATCAAGAAGAAAAGGAGTTACTAAATTAGGGTTCCAGTGTAAAAAACCCTAATTTAGGCTTAACTTCCAAGCCAGACAAGTCAAAATGCAAGCTTCAAATCAATTCTTGGTCAACATGACTTGTAGAGCATCTCAATAGCTTTAATTTGAGTACTATAAGTCTTCAAGAAGATTTGTAGAACTCAAATTATGGTTCTTGCAAGTTATGGGTCCTCAGAGGACATTGAAATTTACCTGTGAAAGTCACTTGACTTCCAAGCAACTTTTTCCCATCAAGGAGTGTTCAAATGGATTCTTGGCCAACATAAGAGTTGTAGATATTGATCTTAGCTTTAATTTAAGTACTATAAGTCCTCAAGAGGAGTTGTAGAACTCAA
Organism: Lathyrus sativus; assembly: GCA_963859935.3. Taxonomy (NCBI): domain Eukaryota; kingdom Viridiplantae; phylum Streptophyta; class Magnoliopsida; order Fabales; family Fabaceae; genus Lathyrus; species Lathyrus sativus. Next base: position 151,530,601 of record OZ012741.1, on the reverse strand, counting down.
GTTATGGTCTTGGAAACTCATGGGTATTTTGGGAAAGTTGAATTATAAGTCACTTTTCAACATAGGTCAATATCTTCATCTTCCACTCTTCAAATGGAATTTTGCCCAACATGAGATGTGTTCCAAATGGCATTTTTAGGCTATACAAGAAGTCATGGTGAGCTAGAATGGCTTGTATCACAAAATGCCCAAAAATGGCTTGAATATGGAAGAATTTTAAATGGATTCATGGAGGGAAAATGTAATTTTCAAGTTACGAGTCCAAAATGCATCATCCAAATACTCATTTCAATTGGAAAGCATCTTTTAGAGACAATGGCATTAACAATTTTTTGAGTAGAGGTCAGAATCATGGACTTGCTTTGTAAACCTCTTACTTGAAATCCAAGTTACACAACCAAAATCCAACACAACCTGATTTAAGCCAAGCTACTAATCAAAACATATTCACAATGATGCATATGGTTGATTAGAACCTTTGGAAGCTAACTGAAACAAGGGAAACCCGACTGTGGTAATGAATTTTTCACTTCCATGACAGAAAAATGGATCTCCTAATTTGGGCCTTTAGAATGGATCAAAAGCCCATGAGTAGGTTCTATAAATGGTTTAGAGTGAGTGCAGATGAAAGAGGTTGGAGATTTGAGGCTGAGTAACGGTTTTGCAACTGAATTTTGGAGGTGAAGAACTCAGAATCGGTTTCAAGGTTGCAAGGAGTTTCAAGCCAAATTGAAGTGTGGAATAGCTTCTCCTAGCTTCATTGAAGGTGTTTGGATCATTGTGGAGGTTGAATTGATCAAGAATAGCTCGTGGTGATCTTCTGAAACCAGGTTTGTAACTTCTTTCATTGTGCTCGATCCATGTAGTTCTAGATAGAAATTAACTTGTGGTTAGGATGCTTGCAACTGGTAGATGATTTCTAGGTCAAAAGATTAGAGAATTGAGTTGATTGATGATGATGGATACTTTCTGTTGAACCTGTTTTCTCCTATTTCTTGAGGTGTTAATCATGATTGAACATTGGAGAATGATCCCTGATAGTTGAGGTTTAGTTTAGTGCCTTCAATTTCAAGAATCATGAGGATCAAGATTGGTGCCTCTTTTGAGAATCTCTTCGTGTTTGGATTTTGAGTGAGAATTAGAGGATTCTAGTGGTGGATTCGGATTCAGGATGGAATTTGGAGTGGAATAGGGTTTTATTGGCTATTGATGATGACCTGTGTGGAGGTGCTCACCGGAGAAGACGGTGGTTTCCACCGTGAACCACCGTCTGGTAATATTTTATGTTCGCCTGAGCTAAGGAAGAAGATAACTCATGGTCCATTGGGTTAGACTTTGACTATTGACTCAGATGATGAATGGAGGGCCAAGATTGCACAAGAAAGTCTGAAGAGAGGATTCTGAACAAAATGCAGCGTTTCATTAAACGCTTGGTTTTGGGCTTAAGTCTCAGTATGCTATTCACACCCCCATCCTGGCCCAACTTTGGATTTGAACTGATTTGGATTACTATTTGTCACGCGTATTTGTTTTTTTTCTCATATTTTCATTATTTTCATCATATTATTTTTGTTTCTTTGAAAATTCATAAAAAATAAAAAAAATAATCATTTTAATGTGGGGATTTTTGCTACATTTCAATAATTGTGTGAACAAAATTATAAAAAAAATGAAAATATTATTTTAAGCATTTTTCTATTTTTGGTGGTTTTTTACATTTAATTGCATTTTATTTTCATTTTGTTTGTATATATCATTTTGTGAATTTTGTTTGGCCCTTTAAGTTCATATTTTGATCCCATTCTTTTTGTGGTAGTTAGATTAGGACATTAAGTTTCCCTTGGATTTATTTCATATTTTTGTGAATTAATTTTGATTAGTTTTGATTAGAGAACATTAGGTTAGTATAATTAGGGTTTAAATTCAACAAAGGTGCATTCTAATATTTTCTTTTGGGGTTTTTAGCATGAATTAGGTTATGGGGCATATAGGGTATGTAGGGTAGATATAGAAATACCCTTAGAATAAATCTTAGAATTTTAAATGCTATTTTACTATTTTTAGTGTACTTTGCAAATAGAGTGTTTGATTGGTGTTCCCACTTGGGGCTTATGTTTGTCTGTCTGGGTTTCTGGACCTTTATTTTGGGGTGTGGGCTTGGTTTAGGCTTGGGGAAGCATGAAGAAGCAATGAAGGAGATTGGATACAAGATCAAGGGTGATGCATGAAGATTGCTTGGAGGTTGAAGATGGTAATTGAAGACTTAGGAGAAATAGGATCAAATAAGAAGAGCTTAGAATAGACAAATTCTTCTGTCAAACATAGAGTGCATTGTTTGCCTCTATCCTATCCAATGACATAAATTCCTCCTTGGGAAGCTCCATCTCTCCTTAGGAGGGATGAGTGGTATGCCCAAGTGAGTAGAACTTTGAGGATACCTTTCATTTGCAATGTTAAAATCTTAGTGATTTCCTTTGGTTGTTAGTGAGATTCTTAACATTATAACCTGATCTTGTTGAATGATTCTCCCTTGGAGGTGCTTGTTGAAGCTTGGCAAAGAGAAAGTTGAAGCTTATTGAAGTATAAGTAAGCTTGTTGAATCTGGTTGCTTGTTGAAGCTAGGGTTTTACTACTTGTTGGAGTCAGGAGCTTGTTGAAGGTGGTTACTGGTTAGGGTTGGAGCTTGCTTAAGTTGGGAGCTTGTTGAAGTTAATGTCTGCATTGAGGATTAAAAGCCTATTGAGGATGGAATTTATTGATGATTTTAGAAGAGGGAGCTAGTACCTGGTAAAGCTAGATATCTATTAAAGGCTAAGGTTTTGCTGGTTGGAACTCAGTGCTTGTTGAAGCTGAAGGTTATTGAAGGATAAGAGCTTAGCTGGAGCTTGGATATCATAGGATCTTGCCTCAAGTGGTAGTTGTTAACCTTTTGTTGTGTATCAATTGTAGCTGCCAGAGCTGGTGCTGTTTGGACTGTTACTGTCAGAGCTATGGCTTGGGCTGTTTGCTGTAGGAGCTGTTGAGCTGCCAGAATTGATGTTGGGGTTTTATTTTCTTTGTTGTATTATTTGTTAGTCTTCCCCTTGGGTTTGAAGTGAAGTTGTTCACTTTGCCTATTGTTTCCTGCTGCATTCATGCATTATATTGCTTTACTGTATGTATCTGTTTCTTTTCTGTTTATCCCCTAGGATCTCTGATTTCCTCTGTGCAGGAGGGAATTATGACAGACATTAGGCTTTCATCCATGCATGACAACATTAGGGTAGGTTTGATTCCCTTTTCAACCATAGGCTTTTTTAGAGTTTCTTTCTCTTCTCATCTCAGAACAATTCAAAAACACATTAATAAGGTTAATTGATGCCGTACGTTACGAGCCTTAAGCTATTTGAGAAAAGGTTGCTGGAGGGTCACTCTTCAGTAATCTGATTGCTTAGTGTGTTACCCTTAGGGTGACATACGATGTAGTCACTCTCAAATCATAGTCTCTAATACGTCAGAGGTTGCAAACACACTAAAAAACATTTCTTCTGTAAAAGATTCAAAACAAACATCAAAGTGTCATTTTTGTCCGCTTGGACCCATAATCAGGAGAAAACCTTTTTCAGAAGGATAAAAACAATCAGACAAATCTATGTCTTCCGTAGCCCAAACTACGTTTGCTCTGATCTTTCATGCTGTATGAAAGTACGTAGGCATAGGATGCGATATCCTAGCGAGCAACCTTCCCCTCCTTTCCCGTAGGTAGGCGAACTACGTTGACTCTGATTTCTCGTTCCAGACAGGAATACGTAGGCATAAAGTGCGATACTTTGCCGAGTCATTTTATTTTCTTTTAACCCTTGACCTGTAGAATAGATAGAATAACAATCCGTACTAGAAAACAAGCGTGGATCCCGTCGAGTAGGACGGACGTGAGGGGTGCCAATACCTTCCCCTTGCGTAATCGACTCCCGAATCCAGGATTTGGTTGCGATGACCATTCCTTTCCCGTCTTTGCGGTAGGTTTACTTCGAGCGTTTCCTTTCCCTCTGTTGGGATAAATAACGCATGGTGGCGACTCTTCTGTTCAGCCGGCGCCGATTTTCGCAGTAGCGACAGAGACTTGATGATTGAAGTCTGGCAGCGGTGCCAAAACCCCTGACTTACTGATGAAGTCCAGCTTCGATGTCGAAGCAGTTTGCCTAGCTGACGTAGGGTGCTTGACGGCAAAAGATTGTATATCCTTAGTGGTTCCTGATTGATTAAGGATTCTATTTCCGACTTACTGGCGAAGTCCGGCTGACGCTCGAGATGTTCTTTGAATGCCCGACGGCATAATTAACTTGATGGTTAAAAAGTTCCTAATGACCTGATGAGTCCCGAGGAATTTTTCTGCAGTGGCGCAGAATGCCCGATGGCATAATCAGCCATCATTCACCAGTTACTGAGCAACTGGTGATCCCTTATTGACTTACTGATGAAGTCCGACAAAGATGTTGTCGATGTTCCTAGCGACATGATAAGTCCATAGGCGACGATAAGGAATTCTTCTGCTATGACGCAGGAGGCCTGACGGCATAATCAACCATCCAATACCAGTTACCGTGTAACCGGTGACCCCTTGATGACTTGAGGACGAAGATCTACAGCAAAATGAGATGATCATCCTGACGAAGATTTGAGCTTTGACCCTTCACCAATTACCGTGTGACCAATTCCCCAGCAGAGTTGTCGTGCAACTGGCATGCTCAGTTTTGAAGATGTTCCTACCAATCCAAGTATTGTTTACCTGTGCGGTTGGCAGATCGCCAGTTACCGTGTAACTGGTGACCCCTTGATGATTTGAGGATGCAATGATATCAGATAAATCAGAGAATCATCCTGACGGGGATTCAGATCCGTAATTCTCCAGCTAGTTGCCGTGCAGCTATCATTTCAGTTTCCGAAGATTTGTCCCCATCAGAGTACCGTGTACTTGTACAGTTGGAAAATTTCCGGGTTTGTTGGTATTCAACCGTCTTTTACCTTGATTGTGTGAGATCAGTTCGCTTCTCACCCAGTCAGGTCCAAGCCGTTTGAATAGGGGCAGCTGTTGCACCCCAAAATTTGCCCAACATTTATTTACCTAGCTTATGTTTCATTTCATTCACTAGCATTATCATTTGCATTTCATTGACATGTATGCAGGAGATCAAGAGGTGTGATTACCCATCAAGAGATATACAAGGCTAGCTAAGAAGGTTATTCAAGTGTTCAAGGGTTGATATCCTTGTCAGAGAAATTAAAAGATCCTCAGAGAGAGTGATTGAAGCCAAGAGGGTGTGTCTCCTAACTTGAGAGTTGTGGGAGGTCATCAGATGATTCTGAAGCCATGAAGTTAGACTTGAGGTCTTGAGAGAGCTCATGAGAAGTGTTGAAGATCACTTTCAGGCCTAGACAGGTCATTGTGCAAGATTAAGAAGCCTCAGCCATGAGTGGTGCAGCTAGGGTTTGACTGGGTCAACCCTAAGTCAACTGATGATTTGAAGAAGGTTGAGACCTAATCCAAGAGCCATGTGATCATGGATTGACACATTGAGATGTTATAAGGATGATTCCAAGGTTAACTCATCATGATTGAAGAGTTTGAGAAGTTTCAAGCTAGGGTTTCTAAGGCTTGACAGTGTAAAATCCCCTAGTTTGACCCCTATCTTCAAGGCAATTTAGCTCAAGATGTGATTGTCATCTCATCTTTCCCCCAACATGATTGTTGTAGATCATGGTCTTAGCTTTAATTTGAGTTCTAGAAGTCCTTGATAGGATTTGTAGAACTCAAGTTATGGCTTTGACAAGTTACAAGTCATCTGAGGTATGTGAATTTGGAGCTTGAAAGTTACCCAACTTGCATGAAACTTTTGCACAAGAAGGATGATTCTTATTGTCGCTACTGCGAAAACCGGCGCCGGCTATGACAGAAGAGTCGCCACTGTGCGTTATTTATCCCAAAAGAGGGAAAGGAAACGCTCAGAGTAAACCTAACGCAAAGACGGGAAAGGAATGGTCATCGCAACCAAATCCTGGATTCGGGAGTCGGTTACGCAAGGGGAAGGTATTAGCACCCCTCACGTCCGTCGTACTCGACGGGATCCACGCTTGTTTTCTAGTACGGATTCTTATCCTATCTACGCTAGAGGTCAAGGGTTAAAAAAAATGACTCGGAAAAGTATCGCACTTTATGCCTACGTATTCCCGTCTGGAACGAGAAATCAGAGTCAACGTAGTTCGCCTACCTACGGGAAAGGAGGGGAAGGTTGCTCGCTAGGATACGGCATCCTATGCCTACGTACTTTCATACAGCATGAAAGATTAGAGCAAACGTAGTTCGGGCTACGGAAGACACAGATTTGTCTGACTGTTTTTATCTTTCTGAAAAGGTTTTCTCCGGATTAAGAGTCCAAGCGGACAAAAATGACACTTTGATGTTTGTTTTCAGTCTTTTACGCAAGAACTGTTTTTATGGTGTTTGCAATCTCTGGCGCACTAGAGACTATGATTTGAGAGTGACTATGTTGTATGTCACCCTAAGGGTAACACACTAGGCAGTCAGATTACTGAAAAGTGACCCTCCAGCAATCCTCTCTCAAATGGCTTAAGGCTCGTAGCATACGACGTCGATCATCCTTATTACTGTGTTTTGAATTGTTTTGAGATAGAAGAGAAAGAACTCTAAAGACCTAAGGTTTGAAATGGGGAATAAAACTACCCTAATGTTATCATGCATGGATTACAACCTAATGCCTGTCATAATTCCCTCCTGCACAGAGGAAATCAGAGATCCTAGGGGATAAACGGAAAAGAAACAACAGATATACGGTAAACAGTAAAATGCATGAGATGCAGCAATACAAGCGAGGCAAGGGAGTCCCACTCAATCTCGAACCTGGGAAAACAATAGGCAAAGTGAAACAGCTTCACTTCAAACCTAAGGGGCAAGCTGAACAAGCCAACAATCAATACAGGAAAAGAAATAAAACCCAACACCAGCTCTTACAGCTACAGCTCAAACAGCAACAGCTCTGACAGCTACAATTGATTAACAGCAAAAGGTTGACAATAACAACTTCTCCCAGCAAGACCCCATCTTCACCCTTCAATGATCCCCAAGCTTTAGATAAGCTCTTATCTCCAATAATCTCCAAGCTCTGGCAAGCAGTAAACCCCAACCAGTAAACAACTTCAATCAGCAGCAAAGCCCTAATCTTCAACAGATAACCAACTTTGACAGGCATAAGCTTCACCTTCACCAGTCTTCAATGAACTTCATTCTCCAATAGGTTCCTTTTTCCAATGCAAACACTCACAGGAGAGAATCAACTACTGGATGAAGTTGAAATGTTAAGAGGCTCAGTGAAAACCCAGGGAAATCACTAAGATCTTAATCATAGCAAGTGAAAGGTATCCTCAAGGTTCTACCCAATCAAAGCATGCTCTACATCCCTCCTAAGGAGAGATGGAACTTCTTTGGGGGACCTTGTGTCATAGGATGGAATAGAGGCACAAGAAGCTCTCTATGTTTGAAGGAAGAAATCAGTCTAATCTAAAGCTCTCCCTATGTCTCCTACCTCCTAAGCCTTCAAAAGCAACCTTCAAGGATAAGTTTCTTCATGCTCCAAGCGTCATCCTTTGTCTCCAATCATCTCCAAGTCTTCATTAGCTCCAAAAAGCAAAGCCCAAGCCAAACACCCAATTGAAATGCCCAAAACCCAACAAACAAAACAAAATCCCAAGGGGGAAACACACCAATATCACCCAATTTGCAAAAATCAGATGAAATGGAAATACTCATCATAAAATCCTAGATTAATTTCTAAGGGACCCTAACTATGTACCCTATACCCCACATAAACCCCAAGACCTAAATCAATCTTAAAACCCCAAAACTATGCCCTAAACTACACCTAAGTGTTATAAAACCCTAATCCTAACACCCTAAAGTTCATCATTCAAAACTAGCCTAAATTTAATCATAAAAAAAATGAGAAAAATCTCTAAGGGAGCATGTATCTCTAATCTAATCAATCCAACAAGAATCAATCAAAAATCATTCACCAATCTCTCATACTAAATTCAGCAAGATAAGGTACCAAACAAATGCCAAATAAAATCAATAAAATGGTAAAATATGCCAAAAATATAAAATGCAAGGAATTAATATTTTTATTATTTTATTAAATTCTAGAAACCCTAAGGAAAATATAGAAAAAATTCTCACCTTAAAATGTTCATTTTTCAATTAGTTATGATTTTTTCAATTAACCTAAAATAATATGTGAAATAAAAGAAAAATAAAAGAAAATGGAAAAGATGCGTGTCAAATAGCAATCAGAAACAGTTCATTACGCCAGTTGGGCCCATGGTGGGGGTGTCAAGAGAAAGCGCGCACTAAGCCCAAGGTCATCAGAAAATAAATGGGAAAAAGAAAGAAAAATAGGAAAGTTCACGGTACAAATAGCAATGAAATCACGCGTGTTTTCTTATGGGCCTACCAAAGGGGGTGTGGGTATCAGTTAAGGTCACTTAAGCCCAAGCTAGCAAATAAGTGAAACGGTGCGTTTTGAGCATCAGAGTTCTTCACAAAATTGATGTGAATTCGTGGCCATTGGATCCCATTTTTGGTCAAAGTCCTATGTGGATCTAAGGGTGGTTGAATCATCTTCAACTTTTGAAAGTCTGGGTGGAGGGAAATCCATGGAAACTCAGAGTTATGAACACCTTCATCTCCAATTCGTATTTCATCAAATCTTCACCAAAATCCAAAAATGAACACCCTAATTCACTCTAAATTTTACCAGCAATTCAACTATGGTAATCATAAGCATTAAAACACTCTCCTTCTCCAAACACGATTCAATCTTCAGAATTTGCTCAGAAATAAAATCTCATCGTTCTTAAAATTAATCATCCTAAACTCATCACCATCTCTCCCTGATCAAATTCAACTATCACACCCTGATTATACCATCAAGAACACTAAGTTATCAGCAAGAACAGAAACCATGTCACTTAAGTTTTGGTCTCTAAATCGATCCTAAAGCTACCATAAAGCTTCCTATGATCATCTACATCCTATCTAACCACCTAAAACCTAATGATCATGCGCATATCAAGCCATGGTTTGAAGTTTACATACCTGACAATTTGAGATGAACAGAGTGCTTGAACCTTCAAATCAATCTTCCACAAGCTCCAGATTCCTTCACTAGCATGTAACCAAGCTTCTATATGCAAAAAGATGAATTGAAATGGCTTGAATCTTGGAATCCGATTCTGAGTTGTAGGTTGAGAATTTCAGATGCTAACACACGATTCCTCCACAATCTTGGCTAGAAATCTATATGGAATCACTCACCAACACCAGAGGAAGCTATTGAACACAAAAGAATGGATTGAAATGGCTTAATTTGTTGTAACCGATTCTGTTATGCACATGGAAAACTCAAGATGCAATCTCTCAATTCTCCCTCAACCTCCACCAACTCTAGCTTTGAACCTCTTCTAATCCTTATATAGAATGTGTATGATCAATCTAGAAACTTCTGGAAAGCTCTATATGAGAAATCCAATTTCTCATCTCGAAATTTTCATGACAAGCTCCATACATGACAGTCACATATCAACTTGTGTTTGCCCTTTCTTTGTGTTCAATTTCTCTCCAAATGAGATTTAGGAAGTGTTTGGATTGAATAGAGCCTTGGTTATGCCTTGAAGAGTGGTTTTGCAATTGTTACTTATGATGTAAGTAACCATTTTAAAAAGGAAGTCATTGAATTAACCCTTAACTCAAAAATATGGCAATGTCAATGTTCTCAAAATGTGTTTTCCAATCAAATTGGTATGTCATATGGATTGGTTTGGATTTGTAGATCAAAAACCCCAATTTTCATCCTTGGTTTATTTAAAATTCACCCTTATTTTAGGCCATTTTTGTGATTTTGTGATTCAAGCCTTTCCAATCACCCATGACCTCTTACCTAGCCTAAAAACATTATTTTGAACACATCTCATGTTGAACATTTTTTCATTTGAGGAGTGGAAGATAGAGATTTTGACCTATGTTGGAAAATGACTTATAATTCAACTTTCCCAAAATACCCCTGGATTGCCAAGACCATAACTTGAGTTCTACAAATCATATTGAGGACTTATAGTACTCAAATTAAATCTAAGATCATGATCTACAACTCTTATGTTGGCCAAGAATCCATTTGAAAATTCCTTCATGGTCAAAGGTTGCTTGGAAGTCAAGTGACTTTCACAGATAAATTCCAGTGTCCTCTGAGGACCCATAACTTGCAAGAACCATAACTTGAGTTATACAAATCTTCTTGAAGACTTCTAGTACTCAAATTAAAGCTATTGAGAATATCTACAAGTTTCATGTTGACCAGGAATCCATTTGAAACTTGCATGTTGACTTATCTAGCTTGGAAATTAAGCCTAAATTAGGGGATTTTACACTAAAACCCTAATTTAGTAACTCCTCCTACTCTTGATTCTTTTTGATTTATCCTTGGCACAACACCACACATGTATCCACATATCAATTCATGAATCCCACATCCTCCAATTAAGCCTTGATGCTCTTCAATCACTCAGTTGACCTGGGGTTGACCTAGGGTTGACCCAGATGAAACCCTAGTTGACTGCACTTCAACTGTGGCTCTTGTACTTGAATCAATGACTTGTCTCATCTGCAACATATCCCTCTAGGAATCTCATAAGCTTTTTGCACATTTCATACCCTCAATTCATAGCTCATACCCCCATTGATGACCTTCAATACACCTCAAATTTGGAGGGAAATCCACTGGTTGACCCTCCAACTTCTCAAAGCTTCAAACATGACTTGATGACTTGGATGTTCTTAAGCTTGAATAAAAATCCTTGATGTGATTCTTTAGATAAGAATGGCACTTGATCTCCTGTTGGATGCCTTGCTATGCTATGCTATGCAAATGATTAGATTATGTACATGATGTTATGCAAATGATAATGCAATTGAAACATAAACCATGTGAAATAGATTGAGAAAATTTTAGGGTGCAACACCTATGAACTTTTGGTCAACATGAATGTTGTTCCTTATTCTCTTATCTTTCCATATAGTACTATAAGTCCTTGATAGGATTTGTAGAACTCAAGTTATGGCTTGGACAAATCAAGGGTATTTTGGAAATTTGTGATTATGGGTCATTTATGATTATAGGTCATTTTCACTAACTTAGACACCTCAAATGAAATTTTGTTCAACTTGAAAGTTGCTCAAAATGGGGTTTTAACCTTGACCATGTATCAAGGAGACATTGAAATGGCCCAAGGAAGGATGTGGTTTGAGAAAATTTTGAAAAGGAAGAATTAAAGGCATTTAATGACCAAAAATTGAAATAATTCATTTTGTGTCCAAATAAGGCAAAGTTATAGGTCATTTTGAATGGAAAATCATTTTATAAACTTTGGCAATGTTAGAATTTTGGTTTGAGGTCAAATTCATGCCATTTCATTTCATTTCTTCATGATGAAGTAACATAATCAACATGAGCCATTGGATTGCAAACAGGGAAGTGAGCATAACCAACCAATTCAATATCTCATGAGATGAATTTTCCAAGGTTTTTCATGCCCAAAGAGAGCCAGAATCGTGACTGGTGTGGATGACATTTTGAAGAGAAATTGAAATTGCAAAATCTCATTTGGGTGGTTACAGAACTTTCTAGATGATTCTAATAAGTTCTATATAAGATTTGGAGTGTGTTCAGCCATTTTTTGGAAGCATTTGAAGCTGGTAGCAGAGAGAGCATTGGAGTTTGCAGAGCTGCAACTCAAGATCGTGTTCTTGGATTGAGGAAGAATCAGAGCAAATTGAGGTGTGCATTAGCTTCAGAGGAAGATTTGGAGTGAATATGGATCATTTTGGTGGAAGAATCGAGCAAGGATTGCACCTGTTCTTCATCTGAAACCAGGTTTGTACAAATCGAAATTGTGCTTAATCTATAGGGAGATAGCTAGAAATCTTTATGTGGTTAGGTTCTTAGCATGACATAGATGGATTTTGGTACAAGAATTTGATGGATAGAGACACTCTAGGTTATGGATCACTTTCTGTTGAGCCTGATTTCTCAAGATTCTTGGTGATATATTCATGATTGGATAGTGGAAATTGATAGTGAGAAGTGTAGATTACTTTAGGATCATTGTTTTTGAGAATTGTGATGATCAAGATTTGGTGTATCTCTGAAAATCCTATCGTGTTTGAGGTTAGAGAAGGAATTAGTAAATTTGGATGATGGATTCGTGTTCAGGATGAAAAATTGAGTAAGATTGGGTATTGGTTTGACATTTTTGATGACCTGAGATGAGCACCTCACCGGAGAAGACGGTGGCGCTGCAACTCAGGCCACCGTATGGTTATTTCCCTCCATCTGATTCAAATTGGGGACGAAGCACATTGGCCATTGGATGAAGGGTGGACCTTTGACTCAGGCAATGGATGGATGGCCACGATTGGCTTTCAAATTCTGAAGAGAGACTTTGAATGAAACGCACCGTTTCATTAATTGGTTGGTTTAGGCTTAGTTTACTGATTGATATCCACACCCCTGTTTTGGCCCAGTCTGGAAAATGAACTTGACATAATTGCTATTTGATACGCCAGTTTTATTATTTTCTTTGTTTTTTCTTTTATTTTGCACATTTCATATAGTTTAGAAAATAATTCATAATAAATAGGAAAATAAATCAAATTGATCCAAATGTTTTTTCCCTGACTCATGAGTGAGTCTAGAATTTTAGGAAATTGAAAGATTAGGAATTCATGCATTTGTGATTTTAATTCCATTTTTTGTATGTTAATTGATATTAATTTCATTATGGTTGATACCTTGTCTTGTGAAATTTTGTGTAATCATTTGATGATGATTTTTGAGCTGATTTTTTGTGTGTAGTTAGCTTAGACATTTATTCTCCCATAGTATTTTTCTCACATTTTTGTGAAGAAGTTTAGGGTTGTGTTTTGTATTGAACTTTAGGTGCTCTAGTTTTAGGGTTTAACCTTAGTACCCCATAGTATAGGATTTATTTCTAGGACTTATTGGATGATTTAACCTCTGGAATTAACATGATAGAGTAATGATTGACTTAGGTTACCATAGTTATTTTTGTAGGATTTTACTATTGGTTTTAGTATTTTAGTTGGATTTAACTTTAGTACTAGGTTTTAGGTGATCCTAACTTGCTAACTCAACTAGAATGACTTCTTTAGTTCCCTTAGATTAGGGTTTTGATTCTCTTGCCCTTGGAGGATGATGAAGGCATGTGTGGGCTACTGTGGAATGCATGGTGGAGCTTGGACTTGAAGTTTGCTCTTCCTTTGGTGTAGTTTGTTTAGGGTCAAGGATTAGGGTTTTAGGGAGATCTCTTAGACTAGATTTTCTTCCTTCATAAAACATGGAAGGTGTTGATCACTTCCATTCCTCCCTATGATGTAAGGTCCCATTGTGAAGGCCTCATCACTCCTTTGGTAGGATGATTGGCCCCTCACAAATTGGTAGAACCTTTGAGGGTGCCTTTCCTTGATGGTGGAGTGCTTAGAGGTGACCTTTGGTCTTCACTTTGCTCACTACTATCCACACCTTGCTCTTGTTAGATGAATCTTTCTCCCCTTGCTAGAGGATGGACTTCCTTGAAGATTGAAGATTACTAGAAGCTTGAAGATTCTAGAGGTTGCCACTTCCCTGTGTTTGAAGATTGCCTGAAGAGCTGAAGCTTGAAGATCAAGAAGAACAAGTTGATACTTGTGTGAAGTGAATCAATTTGAGATTGAAGAAAGAGCTGAAGCTTGAAGAAGATGAAGATCAAGTTGATGCTTGTGATTGATGTATTGAAATCTTGAAGAAGCAAGTTGATACTTGCTATTGAAGAGGATAGCCTAGAAGAACAGTTACAGACTGAGGGCTGAACTGCTGTCAGAAGTTTGCTTTGCTGTGAAGCTGTGGAAGCAGTTGATTTGCTTTCTTGACTGTCTGTTTTCTTTCTGCGCAACTGTATTGATGTGACTTGTTTTATTTGCTTGATGCATTAGAATAAGTTCATGTTTATATTGTGTTAAGCTAGGAGCATGATTGCATTAGAGGTTGAGTTGCTCCCTCTGCTTGTATTTTTACTGTATGGCTTTGCTTGCGGGTATTCGGTAGAGCCCAGCTCCCTTGCCTATGTGGTTTGTGTTTTGCTTGATGGAATTTTATTTCTCCTTCATGATTGAAGTTATTCATACTTGGCTTGAGGTTGAGACGAGCTTGTGGAGGCTGATGCCCCACACACATTTCCTCCCTCACTTGCATTGTATGCATTTTACAGTCGTTTACCGTTTACTGTTTAAGCTGATGCTTTATCTGTTTCTGTTTATCATTGACATGATCCCCTAGGAATCTCACTTCCTTTGATAAGGAAGTGATGATTAGAACTTTAGGTTGAAACCTATGCATGATAACTTCTAGGAGATCCCTGTTTCAAACTTCAACCATAGGATGAATCCTTGGCATGACAACATTAGGACTTGATAGTCTCCCCTTAGTTGAGCTTGTTCTCTCTTCTCATCTAAAAACAATAGTAAAAAACATAATAAAGGCAAGTTAGTATAAGCGCGATACGAGCCTTAAGCTACTTGGGTAATGATAATTGAGCGGCCTCCTCTCAATTGCTAGAATGTTTAGTATACGTCCTTTGGACGATATGCGACGCATTCGTTCCCAGGTCATAGTCTCTAGTGTTGTACGAACTACAGACAACTAAAAAACAGTTCTTCCGTAAAAGACAGAAAACGAACTTCAAACCTTTTTGCCCCATGGGTCCGTAATTCAAAGGAAGCTTCTCTGAAGAAAAGAGTGTCGTTAACTCCCAGTTCTACCGCAAACGGTAACGCCTAAGTCTCCACAGGTCGAGCTGCGTACACCAAACTGCTGGAACTGTTTGTTAACCCTACTTGATAAAACAGATGAATCTGAATTCCCGTAATTCGTATCATCCCGAACTACATAAGCTCTAATCTCTCATACCTATTGAGAGTACGTAGGCACAATACTGATGTATTGGCGAGCCACCTTCCCCGTAACCTGTAGTTAGTCGAACTACGTTGACTCTGATTTCTCATTCTATGATGAGAATACGTAGGCATAAAGCGCGACGCTTTGCCGAGTCATTTTCTTTTCTTTTTAAGCCAGCCTTGATAGGTAGATAGATAAAACCAACCCGTCAGATAAACACAACAAGCGTGGATCCCATCGAGTACGATGGACGTGAGGGGTGCTAATACCTTCCCTTTGCGTAACCGACTCCCGAACCCAGACAATGGTTGCGATGACCTTGTCTTATACCTATTCGTCAGGTTTTTCCGATCGTTTCCTTTCCCGTTCTGAGGGATAAATAACGAAAGGTGGCGACTCTTCTGTTTTGCCGGCACCTTATTTTCGCGGAAGCGACAACTAACTTTTATATTTAATGGAGGTTTAAAATCTATATGCATTTACTAATTTTTATATTATGTTACTAACTTTTTTATTTAATGGAGGTTTAAAACCCCATATGCAGTTACTAACTTTTATATCCAGTTCCTAACTTTTATATTCAGTCACTAACTTTTATATTTAATGGATGTTTAAAAATCTCATATACACTTACTAACTTTTATATTCAGTTCCTAACTTTTATATTCAGTTCATAACTTTTATATTCAATGGAGGTCTAAAACCCCATCCACCGTTGCTAATTTTCATATTTAGTGGAGGTATAAAACCCCATATGCTATCTTATAATTATATCTAAACCATTGTAATAGCTAGTCGATATTTAACACACTTTAAATTTGTTTTGATGATAATTATTTTTCTTTCTTTCTATTTTTGCCTTTTCTTTTCTTTTCCCTAATGATAACTATAACTGCGGTTTTACAAATTTATCTAAAAATAATTCAACTTCTTTAACAAATTTCATATCATTCTCAAAAATTTATCCATATCTTTCAAATGGCTAAATGTTTTATTTTGTTCATCACCCTACTTGTCATTATTTTATTCCTCATCGGTATTATTAAGCATGAAGAACTAGGTAAATTTTATGTAGCATTAATGATATTTATTGTTTTACCGTTACTAGTCTTAGCTTGATTTATTAATAGAGATTTTTGTATAAAACATGATCATGGTTTTTATAATCGTTGTTATTGAATAAATTGACATATATTTTTTTGTTTATGTATTAAATTTTGATTATGTTCTTTTGAATTCTAGATAAAATCATGTCAAATGTTAAGCATCACTTCAAAATTTTAAGCATAACTTGGGATAACTACATAACATGGAATAACAACTTAATAGAGTATCTTGCATGTGAGAGACTTGATAAAATTCTTAAAGGGGAAATTTCAGGAAAGTCAGTTGTTGACCCAGAAGGAATGGCAATGAAAAAATCAAAAGTAAATCGAATAATCAAACACCACCTTGACGATGGTTTACAAACAGAATATTCAAATGCAAAAGATCCCAAGATTTCGTAGGACAAACTTAAGGCAAGATTTGGACATCAGAAGAAAGTCTTATTGCCCTCATTAATGGATCAGTGGAACAAATTAAGGTTCCAAGATTATAAAAGTGTTGTTGCATATAACTCTGTCATACACCAAATTATAGCACAATTTGAATTTTGTGGCATAGTTATAACTTAAGAAGAAAAATCAGAAAAATATTTTTCAACTTTTCATGCATCCCAAGTTTTTTTGCAACAACAGTACAAAATGAGAGAATTTTCTAAGTATTCTGATTTAGTTGCATCCCTTCTAGTAGCATAAAAAAATAATGAGCTCCTTATCAAAAACCACCAGATACATCCCACAGGAACAATATCATATCCTGAGATAAATACCACAGTATTTAATCAAAGGCGTGGTGACTATAATCGTAATAAAAACGTGGAGGTTCTGCTCGTTTTGAGGGTCCTAGTCGAGGGGGATATCACGGTTGAAACCACTTTTGTGGTCGAGGTCGTGGACGGAGTTATCTAAATAATTATAGATCCCATGTATGACCAGATTATCATGTATCGTCAAGGTAGGGGTACTTAGATCCAAGAGGGTCCCTCGAGGAATCATGATGATTTGTGTTATGGATGCAGAAGTAAAGGTCATTGGTCTAAGATGTGTTGAACACCAGAATATTTGTGTAAAAGAAACAAGGCATCTATAGAGGGAAAGGGGAATGAAGTAAATTTCAATGAAATTGAACCCGAAAATGAAACTACATGTCTCGAGGTTGCTGATTTTGTTGAAGGAACAATGGATTAAGAAACTTTTTGAATAATATGTGACATGCTTGTATTAATTTTATATTTAAACTTTGTCCAATTATTACATTAGTGTAATAGTTGCACTTCTAGTAGTATAAATACTACTTTTGCCTAATGTAAAAATACACCAAAAATTTACTTTGAAAATACAAAAGCGTTATACCTTCTTACATCTTTCCATCTAAACTTAATATTTAGAACTAGTTTAGTAACTTATATTAGTTCATAAATATTAACAAATATTCAAAATCAGTTTTTCTCAACACGTTATCAGCACGATCGTTTCTATCAGAAGTTATTACTACACTGGGTATATCTTCTAAATTTATCACTTTAATCTCATTATTACTATAATTTTTATTATTTATCATGGTTATAGAAAACTACCAATTATTCAAGTGATTTATAATTAGAATGACTTTTGTTGTTATTGTTTGCTTTACTACTTTTTATAGAAAAATGACAACTTGTCAAGTGCTCTATAATAAATGTGGCTTTTATATATTTTGTGTGGAAGTTTAAAACCCCATATTCATTTCTAAGTTTTATTTCAGTTCCTAACTTTTATTTCAGTTCCTAACTTTTTTATTCAGTTACTAACTTTTATATTTAATGGAGGTTTAAAACTCCATATGTATTTACTAACTTTTATATTCTATTACTAAATTTTATATTGAGTTACTAACTTTTATATTTAATGGATGTTTAAAACCCCATAAGCAGTTACTAACTTTTATATCCGGTTCCTAAATTTTATATTTAATGGAGGTTTTAAAACCTCATATGTAGTTACTAACTTTTATATTCAGTTCCTAACTTTTCGATTCAGTTCATAACTTTTATATTCAATGGAGGTCTAAAACCCCATCCACCGTTACTAATTTTCATATTTAGTGGAGGTATAAAACCCCATATGTTATCTTATAATTATCTCTAAACCATTGTAATTGTAACACCCCAAATTTAATCGAAATATGTTAATTAATTATTTAATTGAGAATATTCGTGTTTCGGTGAATTTCCGGTGGTTTTATGAATATTGGAAAGATGTGCATTTTCGGATATTTATTTGATTAATAACATATAATATTAATTTATTAGTATTATTATTAAATAAATGGAATATAAGTGAAATAAGGGCAATTTGGGCATTTGAGGGATTTAGTAAGGGTAATGAGGGAAAAGCCCAATTTGTGAGGCCCAAGACTAGGTTTTACAAAATTGAGTTCTGAAAGGGAATTTGAATTCATTTTGTGTTAACCGTGAAAGTTTGGTGGCTTGAGCTCTGAAGGAAAGGTTGGAGGCAAAATATCCTGAAGTTAATCGTGAAAGCTGTGAATCGACTAAGGTATGGGGAGTATCGTTGTTCATGATTTTCTATGTATGCCTTTAGATGTGTTTATGGTTGGTTTATGATTTAAGGTATTTTGGGTTGGCTGTGGGAAAATAGGGAATTTGATGATAAGGCTTTGAGGTTAGGTGTAATGGTATGTAACACTGAATATTGATATGAGAAAGGGAAACCTTAGCCTTCGTGGCCAAAAACCTTAGATCATTATATGTTTGACCCTGTAGGAATAGGAATGTTCAGATGTGAGTAACTCTGATGCACTCAGAGCAATTGCAGGAAAATAGTGATTTAGGCAGTGCAAATGTTGCCAGATTGGCCTAATAAACCATAGATTCTGTGTCGTTATCTCCGTATGACCATAAGGATGTTTTGGGGGCATTGGGTAAGTGAATCGTATGAGTATTTGGACAAGAATCAGTTCTGGTCGTAATAGGTTTTTGCTGTCATCGCATTGTTCGCCTAGCGAGCAAGCCAGCGAAGACTCGCCTAGCGAGCAAGCCAGCGAAGGTTCGTTACCAACTCGCCTAGCGAGCAAGCCAGCGAACGTAGCAGAGTTAGCGAAATTGATCGTTTTGCAGCGATGTCGTGATGTGTAATTCTGGGATTTTTGGGATGGATTACCAAGTATGACAGTGGGTTTTGGGGGATGTGTACATGATGTTATGATAGTTTTCTATGATGTATCGATTGAGTTAATATGATGAAATTACCATGATTTGATGAACTATGTGATAACATGAGATATGATGATTTTATATGATGATGATGAGTATGATGAATGATGATGCACCGTATGCTGTATTATGAGGATTATTATTGTGACGTGTGCATCATGCATTCATGTGCTTCCGGACTTCGGTTCAGGACCTCGATTGCTTTGGCTTCAATCCTACTGTGTGGATATGAAGTATGTTGATGTGCTTCGATCCTGTTGATGGGGATCTATGGAGGGTTGATGGCCCAGTGTCCATCGCGTTGTGATGATTGGTACCACATGCATTGAGTCTATGTTGCATTTGCATTTATGAGCCTTTGTGTATAAATTTCGACGTTGTGGCCTTTGAGGCATGCTTGAGGATATGAATGTGTTGAATATAATTATGATGTCGTTTATGCATTAATTGCTATACATTGATTATTATGAATTGTTTTACTCACCCTGCCTGTTTGAATGTTACCTCTACGTGGGTAACGTGCAGATGATCCAGTTTAGCCGTGGACGCCGGCGAGGAGTTAGTTTTGAAGTTTTTGAGTGTTTTAGTCTTTTGGTCAGCCTAGAGGGTCTTGCTCTGATATGTAACATCAGGTTGGGTTCCTTGAGTTGATTTTATACTGTTGAAGTTATTTTGATTAATTTCCCTTTTTGAGGAAAACTTTGAATTATGTTTTGAATTCCGCTGTTTATGATGCTTTGATGTATTTTGGGAAAAACCCGTAGTTACGGAGTATGGACCTATTTTGATGACTTTGAGAAATGTATGCCCTTTTAGTGGCTTTTTAATGAGATTTATTTATTCATTCTGATTTCTGTGTTATTTTTCCTTAATATTTTTGGGGTAGAAAAAGGGGTGTTATAGTAATAGCTAGTCGATATTTAACACACTTTAAATTTGTTTTGATGATATTTATTTTTCTTTCTTTCTCTTTTTGACTTTTCTTTTCTTTTCCCTAACGGTAACTATAATGGCCGTTTTACAAGTTTATCTATATATAATTCAACTTCTTTCACAAATTTCATATCATTATCAAAAATTTATCCATATCATTCAAATGGCTAAATGTTTTATTTTGTTCATCACTCTACTTGTCTTTCTTTTGTTCCTCATCGATGAAATTCTGGTATCAGATATGAGATGTCGAAAGAGATGTCACGACACTAATATCTAAACAGTTACCAATATATCAACAAGATAAAAAGCAGTTAACAGTTGTAAAGAGACACTGATCGCGACTTTCTATGTCTAACTCAATTAACTGCAAGTGCACAGTCTATCGCGTAGTAATAATAGATATCAATCCCACAGGGACTCGTAATCAAACAAGTATTTTCGGGTGTTACTGTGTTTAGCTAGGTTGGTAATATTTTAGGGGAATAGTAACGAAATAAGTGCGTAAACTAAAGGGAACTAAAGCTTTTAATTAAGGTATAAATGCTTGAATCGGTATGTAATATGTTACTTCTTCAGGGATTCTATAGGTCACCGGTGTCTTTAGGTTTTCAAAAATAGTTTAAGAAGAAAATGATGGTTTAAAGACCTTTGTCTCACGATGGTTGTTGACGCTAGTCGCAACTCTAAGGCGGAACGTATGTTGTAGCTATCCCGTTCGGGGTTAAAGTTACTTTTTGAAAACTATTAAGTTCTAATTCCTTTTAAAGCATTGTCGCTATTTTTAAAATGAATGCCTAGTTTTTACTATCTGGTCTTAGCCTCAACTGTCGCTTGTTGGTTCGTACCTTTATGAATTTCCCACTGCCGTGGCAAAACTACTGTAAATAATTTCTCGCTGTCGCGACGAAGGTTTATTTAGAAAAATCGATTTAAAAACTGAAGCCATAAATAAGTTTTGAAAAGGTAGATATACACCGGTTAATTATCGAATCCCATAAGATTATTTATTACATACCGATTACTTAAGATTTAGCCAGACATGGAATATAGATAAACAACACGTAAATAATGGCAGAAAATAATAATATGCATTATAATGGGAAATAGCAATTCAATTTACGATTAGAATAGAAACCTGTAAACAATTCGATTGGCTTTTGGGAAATCCTCCAAAATGGCGGCAGGATTTAGTCTTTATGCCAATTACTCGTACAGAATAGAAATGGAAAGTAAAACAACAATTGCAAGGAAGGAAAGAAAAAGGAAACAAAATAACGATAAGAAAATTGGAAACTGAATAATTGCTCTGAAAGTAAATTGGCAGCACTTCGTCTCTTCAATGCGGCTCCCTTTTTTTGGTACCAGCTACCTCCTTTTATAGATGGGATA
Source organism: Lathyrus sativus (assembly GCA_963859935.3). Taxonomy (NCBI): domain Eukaryota; kingdom Viridiplantae; phylum Streptophyta; class Magnoliopsida; order Fabales; family Fabaceae; genus Lathyrus; species Lathyrus sativus. The sequence continues at coordinate 151,508,902 of OZ012741.1, read as the reverse complement.
TTCAACGGTTTATTTCTTCGGGAAGTGGGAATGATATCAAAAAATATAGGAGTTAGTGGTCCACTCCTCTTTGGCACTTTCATCTCTTGACAGCATGTACAGAAAAACTGCATTTTAACTCCATGACGGTCGTCATGGACCTGTGACGGTCGTCACACCCTTGTGACGGTCGTCATATCAGCAGAACTCGTTTTTGCTGCTTTTTGGCCTGATTTTCACCTGGTTTTCACCTGTAAATGTTTCTTTTCTTTATCTTGCTCCATTTGAGCATGGACTTTAAATACCTGCAAAATACTGGGCAAATAGTATGGAAATATCCAAAATCGGATTGAAAACGCTCTCCGATTAGTAGAAAGGTACATCATTATATATATATATGATTTCGCGTTATCAAACTCCCCTAAACTTGAATCTTTGCTTGTCCTCAAGTAAAGGTAGGAAAAATTTAAAGTTCGGCAAGCACGCGGCACGCTCTTCCCTTGATAATATTTTCTCGAACGCCAAGTTAAGAAAAACCGGGGGTCAAATGGAAATAAAGCGTATACGGCAACGACGCTTGATTGTAAGTCTTCGAAGGCCTCTCTTTTATGCAAGCCAGTCTCAATCATGTTACTGCAGCTCGGCTTCAAGTTTCTCGCGACAAATTTTACCCGACTTCGCTCTGGCGCAGTCACATTAAGCCCGTTATCCATACATGTTCATGGCAAGAAAACCTGTTGGTGATTTTGATCTCTTTGCTAGTTTGATTTGTTTCTTTGCACATATGCTTATTCTGCTATAAATCAGCAAGAGTTTCGTACCGTTGGGCTAAATTCTCGGGTGAGGAGCACCTAATTTAGTAGGGACATATCTCTATATTCATGCAATATGGCTTTTCTTTTCTTTCAAGATTATTGAATTCTTACTAGAGATCATACACTTATTTGCATCGGTTTCTTGCTTAGAAGTGTTTAGGATGGTACTGACTGCTCGTATAAACTACTGGGGGCTCCGCTCGAGTCGAAACTTGAGGCTTTGGTACGAGTAAGTAGTGAGACTGACTCGCATAAACCATAGGTCTAAGGTGATAGGGCGTAGAAGCTTTGTTAAAATTTTCTTCTCGGAAATTCCAACTTGGTAAAGTTTAGGCGTAACGCGTGATGCTTTGGAGAGGACAAAAGTTTCTTTGTATAAGTCATAAGAAGCGCGGGGAGTTCACGTAACGAAGATATATATATATATATATATATAAGAGCTTATTTGCCGAAAATTAAAAATACTTTAAAATGAAAATTCGAAAGAAAAAGTACAATCGGAAATGGGAAATAACAGGGAAATAATGGTCCGCTCCCACACTATCTCAATCAGTGTCCTCACTGATTTGAAAGAATGTGGAAGGGAGAAATACAAAGGAAATAAATAAAGAAAACAAAAATGACAAAAATGAAAAATACTACTAGTCCCTTCCTCTTCCTCGATCTCTACCTCGACCTCTGGCTGTACCGTCGCGTGCCGCGTGGTTCAGAGCTCCGGTGTGGAAGATGTAATCACGGAGGCCGTCGACTCGCACAGTGAGGTGTGCCATCTCATCGGCCATGCCGGAATGGACATCCTGCATCATCTGCAAAGATTGCCTAATTTGACCGGTTTGCTCTCTCTGTCATGCTTCGAATTCTTCAGCCCTTCGGTTCTGCTGTTCCATCATAAGCATCATTTGGTTCTGCTGTTCGATGCAGCGGAGGAGGGCCTCGGATGTGTCATCAGTGGTAGGACGGCGGCGGCGCGCGGAAGGGCCTTCGGCAGCAGGTGCTTATGATGGCTCAGGCTGGTCGGCTCTGTCTAGCTCCTCTTGAACTTCGTCCCTGGGCTCTTGGGCATGATCCTGAGTTGGGGCAGCAGGGGCAGTGGTATCGAAGAGCCAGTTGGCTCTATCCTCCAGATGCATTCGGGTGCGTGAAGGCGTGATAATGCTCTGGATAATGCGGCCTCGCACTACCGGATGGTATCTCCCATCTACGCGGGCCTTGATGAGGTGGGAGGCGCGGCAGTGGTTGGTGCCTAGGAATACAGGGGGCATCTGGCGGAGTGTCTGGAGGCGCTCGCCAAGGCCGAGGCCTATGGCAATGGATGTGATGATGCCACCAAAATAGAAAGGTTTTGAGCCGCGGTTACAATTGGCTTGAATGTGAGCCAAGAGGAACGGGGCGGTGTTAACAGGTTCCGAAGCGAACACGTAACAGAGGAAAAACAGCTCCTTCGAGTTGACCTTGTGGTTACTGTCACGAGCGAATATTGTGTTGCTCAACACGCAGTGGAAGTAGCGGATAGTTGGGTTGTGGATATGAGTGGCGTTTATAATGTCCCAACTTTCTGGGGTGGTTCCGGTCAGTTGGTTCCAGTGAGGGAAAGCTTCTTGGTAGAACTGATCGGATATGCGGCGGTGAGCATCGTCGCTGTGAGGTAAATGTAGAATGACGGTGATGCTGTCCTGGGGGACTTGATATTCGGTGCCGAACAGACGAAAGCAGGCGGCGCCGGTAAGTTGGTTGGTATCGCCGGGTGATGTTGCATATGCGAAGGAACTGAGAAACTCCAGTGTGAGTTGCTCATAGGTGGGTTGGGGATTGGTGCAGAGATGCCAGATGCCAGCTCTCTGTAACATCCAAGTTACGCCATCCAGAATCCCTAGTTCCGTCAGAGAATCCAGGTGAGCATACCGGGTCGGCTGAAGCGACCGCTGATGGAATGCTAAGAAGTTGGTCTGCTGCCGTTCGCCGGCCTCGCCTTCTCGAAAAGTGATAGTGCTCAAATCGGGGTTTGCACGGTTTTGTCTGGCCATTTTCGTGAGAGAAGTGCAGAGGTTTGAGAATAGGAAGTTTCTGAGGATGGTGAGGTATGGGAATGCAGAGGTTAATATATAATAGTGGATTGGAAGTTGAAATGGTGGAGATTTAATGGGGGATTCTGAGGGTTTTTAGTGGGGTTTAAATGTGGGAAAGTGGAGAATTAGGAGAGTGAAGGTGGAGAGGTGCGTGACCTCTATTTTGACAGAATTGGGGTTTTATCTGCGTGACGACCGTCAGGGGTGTGTGACGGTCGTAACACGCGTGACGACCGTCAGAGGAGTGTGACGACCGTCACAGCAGCAAATTCTGCAGAAATGCAGAAATTCGCTTGTGGGGCGTTTTAACAGTGGAAAATTTGATTTTTTTTTTTTGCAATATGATGGATTGATTACAAAATAGAATATAACAGGAAACATAATTAAGGGAGATATCGGAATAAAATGAAAATAACATTGAATCAAAAATGAGTTTAAAGTAATACAATATCCAAAAAGAAACAATTGCAAAATGAAATAATGTGAAACAATGTGAAATGCAGTAAACTGAAATTAAAGAGAAAACTAAAATATCACTCCTTTGGTTTCTTCAAGTTGTTGACCTACTGAATAACGTCATTAAATTGGTCGCTAACTACGTCCATGTAGGTAACGAAATCCATGTGAAGCTGTGTTAATTCATCTTTTATAGTGGTTACTTCCAGCTTGAGGTCGTCCACAGTTCTTAGAACAGTGTCCAACTTGTCTGTGTTTTGTTCAGGAGTGGGGTCAGGAAAGTTATGGTAGTTAGGAGGGGTCTCAGGATCTATCTCCACTTTGGACTCATAATCTTGGTAGTACAAATAGTCATGTGCTTCTGAGATTTGATCACTGTCATACATGTAAGCCTGAGGTGTGGAGTGAGGCGATGGGGGTCCCATAGGCTCGTCCAATTCATAAAGCCAATTGTCTTTGTTATGGATACTGGTTAGCTCATGGTTGGCAATGTGAAAAGGTGGACAGGTTGATCAGCTATGAGGTATTCGTAGGCTCCTGGTCCTAAGGTACCTAAGATGCGTCTGTTGAAGCAGAACTGGATGTCCATTGATCTGAGGTTGCCGAAACGAACGGATTTGTTCAGGTAATACCTCAGGCCAATTTCGTGGGCGATCATGGTGACTAGGCCTCCTATTAAAATGGGTGAGTGCGGTTCCTGATTGAGGCGTGTAAATGCCCTCATCATAAAAGGGACAGCATTTATAGGGCGGCCTTGTGAAGCACAGAGAAGGATGAACAACTCGTCCTTTGAGACTATTGTAATGTTTTCCTCCTTCCCAAAGAGGGTATGGGCTAAAATCCTATGGAAATAGCAGAAGGCTGGATTGTGTATCTCATTGTTGTGCATGTCATTCGGTTCTGGGTGATAGTTACCGGTGATGGAACCCCAGAATTGGTCTAATTCGAGATCAATATCCTCTTCAGTGGTGATAAACACAAAAGGTCCGCTAGGGAAGCCTAGGATGTTAGCTAACGTGGTACGGTTGTGTGTTTGGTCTATTCCAAACATTCTTAAGGTTATCAGCTCTTTAGTGGATCCATAGCCATGTTCGGGTGAATAACTTAAGGAGCTAAGGAATTCGAACGTCAGTTCGTGAAAGGTAGCAAATCGGGTCTTTAGAGCAGTTTGCTCCCAGCCTAATTGGTTAAATAAATACTGAATGCTACCCTGGATTTCTAGCTTGTCCATGGTGGGTTTATCGTAGTACAGAGTCGAAGCAAAGCTTCTCTGAGTCAGTGCCTCAAATCTGGCCTTATGAGCTAGTCCTCTAAACACAACAGTCGTAACGTCGATGTCATCCATACTCGTTAGTCGGATAAAAACGGGAGAAAAGTAGAACGACTTTAAAATCCTGGAAAAATCAAATTCACTCAGATCATATTTTTAAGAAGCAAAGGGTGATAAAAGAAAAATAAAATAAATAGTAGAAAATAAGAAAATAGAGATTTATAGAAATTATAAGTTAATAGGAAAACATAGTTTTAATAAATTTAGAAGGGAAAATGGGAAAAATTGGGTTGCCTCTCAATCAGCGATGTCTTTAACGTCAGAAGCCTGACGATAGCTTGGCTGTAAGCTATTCGGGAAGCTTGAGCAATTTCATATTGCTCACGTGGTCGCTGTGTTCATTTTGATTATAATGCTTCAAACATTGTCCGTTTACTATAAATGGTGCGTTGATTTGATTTTTGATTTCAACAGCTCCACTCTTAAGGACTTTGGTGACCTCAAAAGGTCCAGACCATCTAGATTTTAATTTTCCAGGGAAGAGTTTTAATCTGGAGTTGAATAGGAACACGATGTCTCCCTCACTGAATTGTTTCCGGATCGAACGTTTATCATGCCATTTTTTGGTTCTTTCTTTGTAGATGCGTGCTTTCTCGTACGCGTCTAATCTGAGCTCTTCCAATTCATGAAGGTTCAAGATTCGTTTCTCTCCTGCCGCAGTGTAGTTGAAGTTTAGCGTATTAATAGCCCAGAAGGTTTTATGCTCTAATTCTACCGGCAGGTGACATGATTTTCCATAAACTAGTTTAAATGGTGTGGTACCTATTGGTGTCTTAAAGGCGGTCCTATAAGTCCATAAAACTTCGTTTATCTTTGATGACCAATCTTTCCTGGAGGTTGCGACAGTCTTTTCTAAAATTTGCTTTATTTCTCTGTTCGAAACCTCCACTTGTCCACTAGTTTGTGGATGATACGGTGTGGCTACGCGGTGTTTGACTACGTATTTGGAGAGGAGTTTGTCAAAGATTCGCGATATGAAGTGCGAACCACCGTCACTAATGATGAGTCTGGGCACACCGAATCTAGGAAATATTGTGTTTTTAAAGAGTTTAACGACTACTCGCGTGTCATTTGTTGGAGCGGCAACGGCCTCTATCCATTTAGATACATAGTCGACAACGACGAGTATGTATTTGTTTCCAAAAGAAGACGGGAAAGGTCCCATGAAGTCGATTCCCCAGACGTCAAAGATTTCTACTTCTAAAATTCCTCTCTGTGGCATTTCGTCACGTCGTGAGATGTTGCCAGTGCGTTGGCACCGGTCGCATTTTAGTACAGCGATATGGACATCCTTCCAGAGACTGGGCCAAAATAGGCCAGATTGTAGAATTTTAGCGCACGTCTTTGAGGTGCTAGCATGACCATCATAAGGTGTTGAATGGCATTAGGAGATGATGTCTTCTATTTCTTCCTCTAGGACACAGCGACGGTATAAGTTGTCGGCGCCTCGTTTGAAGAGTAGAGGTTCATCCCAGTAGTAATGCTTTAAGTCGTGGAAGAATTTCTTCTTTTGTTGATAAGTCAGGTCCGGTGGAAGCACGCCTGCGGCCAAGTAATTAACGATGTCGGCAAGCCACGGCAAAGTGGCTTGAGCATAGACAACTTCCACTGCTTTTTTCAGTTTTGGTTCTTCCGAAGTTGAGTTGGACATATCGCTTTCCAATTTGGCTATCAGACGTTCGTAGGGAAAGTCGTCATTGATAGGCACTGGTTCTTGTTTGATGCCCTTTATACGGGATAAGTGATCTGCAACTACGTTCTCGGTCCCCTTCTTATCTTTAACTTCTAAGTCGAACTCTTGTAATAATAGGATCCATCTCAATAATTTGGGTTTGGCGTCCTTTTTGCTTATTAGGTACCTAATGGCAGCGTGATCTGTGTATATGATTATTTTGGCTCCTACCAAGTAGGAACAAAATTTGTCAAGAGCAAACACGACTGCTAGAAGTTCCTTTTCTGTTGTGGCGTAGTTCATTTGGGCAGGGTCTAAAGTTCTACTGGCGTAGTAGATAGCGTGAAGCTTCTTGTCTTTCCTTTGTCCTAGAACTGCGCCTACAGCGTAATCACTTGCATCGCACATGATTTCGAATGGTAGTCGCCAATCTGGGGGTTGCATGATTGGTGCGGTGATAAGTGCTGACTTTAGAGTTTCGAATGCTTCTAAGCATTCTTTGTCGAAGATGAACTCGGCATCTTTCATTAACAAACCTGTAAGAGGTTTTGTGATTTTCGAGAAATCCTTTATGAATCTTCGGTAGAATCCAGCATGTCCTAAGAAGCTTCGTATTTCTCGTACAGTTTTCGGAGGTTGGAGATCCTTTATGATCTCTATTTTGGCTTTGTCAACTTCAATCCCTTTTTCAGATATGACGTGTCCTAAAACGATGCCTTGTTGTACCATGAAATGGCATTTTTTCCAATTAAGGACAAGGTTCACTTTAGCGCGTCTTTTGAGTACCATTTCTAAATTTGACAAGCAGCTTTCGAAGCTTTGTCCGCATACAGAGAAGTCATCCATGAATACTTCCATGATGTCATCTATGAAATCCGCAAAGATTTCCATCATGCATCTTTGAAAGGTTGCTAGAGCATTGCATAGTCCGAACGGCATTCGGCGATAAGCAAAAGTACCATAGGGACAGGTGAATGTTGTCTTTTCGTGGTCATCGGGGTGAATAGGAATTTGAAAGAATCCCGAATAACCATCTAGATAGCAGAAGTACGAATGTTTCGCTAGTCTTTCCAACATTTGTTCTATGAAAGGTAAAGGGAAGTGATCTTTCCGAGTTGCCTTGTTCAGTTTTCTGTAATCGATACACATCCTGTTTCCGGTCACAACTCTTTGGGTTATCGATTCGCCTTTTGCATTCTTCACTACAGTAACGCCTCCTTTCTTGGGTACTACGTGTACTGGGCTGACCCATTGGCTGTCGGAGATCGGGTATATGATTCCTGCGTCTAGTAACTTTTTCACCTCGTCTTTGACTACAGCGCTTAGGATCGGGTTAATCCTTCTCTTATGTTCTCTTGAAGTTTTGCAGTCTTCCTCCAGCATGATACGGTGCATACAGATGGAGGGACTTATGCCTTTTAGATCGCTTATATTATAGCCTAACGCAGTTGGGTATTTCCTTAGGACTTCTAATAATTGCTCAGTTTCTGTTTGTCCTAAATTAGCGTTGACTATTACTGGTCTTTTGAATTCTGTATCTAGGAATTCGTACCTGAGGGTTTTAGGTAGCTCTTTAAGTTCTAAAGTTGGGTTTTTCGGACCTGGCATGTGATTTGGAGTGAATGCTAAGATCTCGCTCAGACTATCATCTTTGTATGGTGCACGCCAGTTGTCGTCTTCATGAATAGCAGGGATCTGGATTTTCATGATTTCAGAATATGTAGTTTCCTCCTTCTCTAATTCTCGTATGCATTCGTCAATGACATCTACTATATAGCATGTGTCATCTATAGCTGGTGCCTTCAAGAACTTAGTAAGGATGAACTCTATCTTTTCTTCTCCTACTTCGAATGTTAGCCTTCGTTTCTTTACGTCTATGATAGCTCCGGCTATAGCTAGGAACGATCTTCCTAGGATAATTGGGGTAACAGAGTCCTCTTTGATGTCCATGATTATGAAGTCGGTTGGGATATAGAATTGGCCTATGCATACTGGAACGTTTTCCAATACACCGACGGGATATTTGACTGATCGGTCAGCCAATTGTACGGACATTTTAGTTGGTCTTAGTTCTCCCATATTCATCTTTTTGCATATAGATAAAGGCATGACGCTTATACTGGCTCCTAGATCGCATAGAGCTTTGTCTATAACGAACTTTCCTATGACGCAGGGTATGGAGAAACTACCTAGGTCTTTTAGTTTAGGAGGCATGTTGTTTTGAATGATTGCGCTACATTCGGCAGTAAGTGTCACTGTCTCGTTATCCTCTATTTTCCTTTTATTAGACAAGATTTCTTTAAGAAACTTAGCATATGACGACATTTAAGTTATTGCTTCTGTGAAGGGAATAGTGATGTTTAGTTGTTTCAGAAGTTCAACAAATTTCTTAAATTGTCCTGAAGTTTTAGAGTTTATTAATCTTTGAGGATAAGGGATAGGTGGTTTATATGGCGCTGGAGGCACATATGAGTTTTCATCTTTGGCGGCTTTTTGCTCGTCACATTCCTTCTTTTCTGTTTCAGACTCCTTTTCGGTTGGTTTATCAGATTTCTGATGCATTACTAAATCTTCATTCCTAGGATCTGTTGGGCCTTCCAATTCTTTTCCACTTCTCAATATAACAGCGTTTGCGTGACCTTTCGGATTAGGTTCGGGCTGGCCTGGAAATGTTCCAGCTGGGGCAGTTGCAGAGGCTTGTTGTTGAGCCACTTGTGATATCTGCGTTTCGAGCATTTTATTGTGGGTGGCTAAAGCGTCTACTTTTCCGGTCAGCTGTTTAATCTGCTCGCTAGTGTGTATGTTTTGATTCAGGAATTCTTTGTTTGTTTGAGCTTGAGTAGCTATGAATTTTTCCATCATCAATTCGAGTTTTGATTTCCTAGGGGCAGTCTGGGCAGCAGCGGCTGGTTTCTGATATCCTGGCGGAGCAGTGGGTGCTTGCAAGGCATTATCGTTCTTATAGGAAAAATTTGGGTGGTTCCTCCATCCTGGGTTGTAAGTGTTTGCTAAGGATTTCCTTGAGCGTAATTTACTTGATCTGGTGGGATTCCGGCCAACAATGGGCACTCGGGCGCATTATGAGTGGCGATTCTGCATAACTCGCAGTTTGGAGTTACAGCAGCTACGGTTGCAGTTGGGTTAATAGTCAGACTGTCGATTTTCTGTGCTAGAGCATCTACTTTAGCGTTGAACTTTTCAAGGCTGCTGATCTCGTACATCCCATCTTTCGCTGCGGGTATCTCTGCTGGAGTTCGTTCACCTCCCCATTGGCAGTGGTTCTGAGACATGTTTTCGATTAGTTGATAGGCTTCGTTGTATGGCTTATCCATAAGTGCACCGTGTTGCACCCTAAAATTTGCCCAACCTTCTTCACTTGGTTTATGTTTCAATTACATTAGCATTTGCATATAGAGTCATGTACATAGTCTAATCATCTGCATAGCATAGCATAGCAAATCATCCAACAAGGGACCAAGCACTATTCTCATCTCTATGAGCCTAGCAAGAGGTTATTATTCAAATTCAAGCATATCCAAGTCATCAGAAAGAAATTAAAGTCTAAAGAAGTAAGTGGATCAAGCAGTGGGTCTCTCTCCTATCTTGAGGGTATTTGAAGATCATCAAAGAAGTTGTGAGTTGTGAATTGAGGACATGAAGGGTATACAGACATCATAGAGTACCTAGAGAGTCATTTTGAGAGTAAGACAAGTCATTGATGTGATCACAAGAGTTGCAGTTGAAGACAGTCAACTAGGGTTTCATCTGGGTCAACCCTAGGTCAACCCTAGGTCAAATGACTGATTGAAGGGCATCAAGGTCTATTTGAGAGATGTCGGGTTCATCATTTGGCATGTGAATAAGGATGTGGTGTTGTGCCAAGCAGAAATCAAGAGAAATCAAGAAGAAGAGGAGTTTCTAAATTAGGGTTTCTGTGTAAAATCCCCTGATTTAGGTCAAACTTCCAAGCAAGATAATTCAAAATGCAAGCTTCAAATGGATCCTTGGCCAACATGAAACTTGTAGAGGATATCAAGACCTTTAATTTGAGTGGTGGAAGAAATCAAGGAGATTTATATAACTCAAGTTATGGTCCTTACAAGTTACAGGTCATCTGAGGTATCTGAAATTTTGTCTGTGAAAGTTACTTGACTTCCAAGCAACGTTTACCCCTCAAGGAGATTTCAAATAAATTTCTGGTCAACATAAGAGTTGTTCCTAATTGTCTTAGCTTTCTAGAAAGGTATGGTATGCCTTCATCTGATTTGTGGAACTCTACTTATGGTCTTGGCAAGCAAAGGGTATTTTGGTCATTTGAGAATTGCAGGTCATTTCAAGCCTATGCCCAAAACTCATACAAGGAAGCTTCAAATGAAAAACTTCACAACATCAAACTTGCTCCAAATGACATTTTGAGTCTATAAAAGTGATCATGAAAGTTTGGAAAGGCTCATAGATCAAGGTTTCAAATTTGGTGAATTTAATGAATAAAAGGTGACCTAAAATTGAGATTTTTCATAATTTGGCCAAATGGGATGAAATTATAGGTCATTTTGATTGGAAAAAATGTTTTAAGAACATTGGCAAAATTAGATTTTTGAGTTTGGTTCAAACTTTGGAAGTTATGCTTGGTTACTTACAAAAGAAGTTACATAATCCAAATCCAAAGGAAAGTGTGCATGGGAAGTTTCTACAAAGTTCTAGAGCTTTCTAATCTCATCTATATATTGAATTGAGAGGCTTCATTCAAGGGTTGGTGAATCATTGTGATCAAAACACATAGCTATACATCATTCTTCCATTTTGCAAAACCCTTTCAAACTCCATCAAATCTCCATCAATTTCCAAAGTTCTTGATCCTATCCTCATCTAGATCATTCAAGGATCAAAATTCACATCAAAATTTGTTTGAATTAAGGGGGAAATCGTGCTATCCATCTTCATCATCCAAGGTGCAAGAAGGTGGTGATTGCAAGATTCAAGAGGTTTGAACAAGATCCATTGCATACAGAATCAAGAAGCAAGTGTGTTGATCAATTCCCAAGCATTGCAAGCATTGGATCCAAAGGGTTCTACCTCTGTTTTCATCATCAAACCAGGTTGGTATTTCCCTTCGAATTGATTGATTTAGTTAGCATGTTAGAGAATTATTAGGTTAGAGTTGTTAGGTTAGGTTAGATGATTGAATTCAGAGAGTTTGAGTGCCATCCATGGAGTTTGAGGATATGGTGTTGAAACTTTGATGACCTAGAACTCTTAGTTTAGGGGATGTTAATCGTAGTGTAATAGTTCAGAATAATCAGTGCAACATGGAGAGCACATTAGTACAAGAATGATCAAGAAATAATAGAGTCCATCTCAGTGGCAGTCAGGTGTACCATGAACTTCCAGCTATCGTGTTTTATTCTAGGTTGAGTTTTTGAAGAAACCAAGACCGTGGTTCTGTAGAGGGTGAAGAATAGATCATTTTTGCTTTTAATGGCAAGGCATTTCATGGAGAATGGAGAGAGCAAGAGAGGCTGGAATATGCGTGCATGGAGGAAGAATTCTGAAACCCTAGAATGGTGTTTGGGGACGATGAAGGAGGGCCTTAGATTCATGCATGGACCTTTGACTCAAACTCAAATCCAAGGGCTAGAATTTGAAGTTGAAAACAGAGGGAAATGAAACATGCTGAACGCAGCGTTTCATTAAACCTAAACCCTGGGCCTGAATCCAAACCTATTATTCACACCCCCTATCTCAAAGCCCAAGTGAAATGAACGTGTTTCTCCTGCTATTCGCACCGTTGAATTTTATTTTTGTTTTAATTTTTCTTTATGATTTTCTGAGCGTGCTTGGGCCTAACACTTCTGCTACTCACGCCCCCATCTTCTGGCCCATAGGAAATATAACTGAGCGCATGTACTAAATGCACCCCCTCTCTTATTTTCTCTTATTTTGTCATTTTTAATTCTTTTATATTTCTTCATTTTGTAAAATCCATATAAAAATGAAAAAGGCTTATTTTTAATTTATTCTTTTTGTGGTAGCTTCATAATTCTGTTAAGAAAAATATCCAATAATAAAATTAGCATTTTATTTTGTTTTAGTATTTTTTGTGCATTTTTCTTTTAAATAGCTTTTTAATGAATTTAGTTTAGTACATAATTTTGTTGATTTTAGTTCAATTAGCTCCCCTTAGATTTAGGGTCCATTCTTTTTAGGGTGATTAACTTAGGACTTTAGCTTCATCATAGGATTTAATTCATAATTTTAGGATTAATTTTTAGATGATTTGTTTAGGTGTGATTAGTGTGATCAAAACTAGGGTTTAGGAGATAACATAGGTGTAGTGAATCCTTTCTTTTAGGAGTTGTAGTTTGTAGTTTGGGGTATGGGACTATAGGGATTATGGGTAGCTAATAGATCCCTTAAAAATTACTAGGTTTCCCCTATTCTACTATTACTATTAGTATATTGCTTGCATTTGCTTGACTGTGTGGTGTGCCCTCTCTAGGGTTATTATTTGTCTGTGTGGGGTATTGGGCTTGTTTGGGGTTTGGTTTGAGCTGAAGATTATGCTGATGATGAAGCTTATTGGAGATCAAGAGATTGAAGACCAACTCCCAGAGTTGATGAGGAGTATCCCTTGCTGGCAGCTGTTGAAGGTTGTAGGGTTTAGGAGCTAGGCAGAGCTCTAGAGTAGAGAACTTGATTCACAAACATGGAAGGTCTTGTCTGCCTCCATTCTTTCTCTATGATTCAAAGTCTCTTTTAAATACCCACCTCCTTCCTTTGGAAGGATTAGTGAATGTATTTAAAAGATAGAACTTTTGAGAGAAAATTGTCTGTATAATGTTAACAGTTAGTGAGCCACCCTTGGTAGGCAACTGATTGCTTAACATCCCATTCATCTGGTTGACTGATATTCATCTTGGAGATTGAGACTTGAAGAAAAGCCATGGAAGACTGATGATAGAGACTTTGACAGAAGGCTTGAAGGCTGTGAAGATAAAGACTGATGCATGTTTGGAGCTTGTAGCAGTTGATGATGACTTGAAGACAGATGTTGATGCAGAGTTGTTGTTGCTGTTTAGTTTTGCTGTTTTTGATTCTTGATGTATTGATTGGTTTTCCCTTACTGTATTGTTTGCTGTTTAACCTGTTAGGTTGAAAGTGAATTTTGTTCACTTTTGCCTATTGTTTTCTAGGTTCGAGGTTGAGTGGGACTCCCTTGCCTCGCTTGTATTGCTGCATCCATGCATTTTATTGCTTTATTGTATATATGCTATTGTTTCTGTTTCCGTCCATTCCCTTAGGATCTCTGTTTCTCTCTGCGCAAGAGAGTAACATGATAGACACTAGGTCTTAACCCATGCATGATAACATTAGGTTAGTTTGATTCCCTTCGCAACCGTAAGTTAGAGTTCTGTCTCTTCTTTCTCAAAACAAACAGAAAAACACAATAAGATTTCAAACACAATAAAAGACACTTCTTCCGTAAAAGAATGTGAACTCATCAAAACGTCATTTTTGTCCGCTTGGACCAGTAATCAGAAAAAACCTTTTTCAGAAGGAATAAAAACAATCAAAACAGACTTGTGTCGTACGTGGCCCGAACTACGTTTGCTCTGATCTTTCATGTTGTATGAAAGTACGTAGGCATAGGATGCGATATCCTAGCGAGCAACCTTCCCCTCCTTTCCCGTAGGTAGGCGAACTACGTTGACTCTGATTTCTCGTTCCAGACGGGAATACGTAGGCATAAAGTGCGATACTTTGCCGAGTCATTTTATTTTTCTTTTAACCCCTGGCCTGTAGAGTAGATAGAATAACAATCCATACCCGAAAACAAGCGTGGATCCCGTCGAGTACGACGGACGTGAGGGGTGCTAATACCTTCCCCTTGCGTAACCGACTCCCGAACCCAAGATTTGGTTGCGATGACCATTCCTTTCCCGTCTTTGCGGTAGGTTTACTCTGAGCGTTTCCTTTCCCTCCTTTGGGATAAATAACGCACGGTGGCGACTCTTCTGTTCAGCCGGCGCCGATTTTCGCAGTAGCGACAGCTGGCGACTCTGCTGGGGAACCAACGTCCCCTGGCTGCTAAGGACTGCGATAGTTCCTTACGCATTTGGGATCCAACGTCCCTTAAGAGAGTCAATCCTAACGCTTGTTTTCCCGTCGAGGATTTTGTATGGATTTATATTTCTGTCATTTACTTTCAGCATTGTATTATTGTTATTATTGTTGTATTGGGGTGTGACGGGTGTTCTATGATTGAGAGATAAGCCGGACCTGGGCTTGAGTGCACCTAGAATTAGAGTAGAAAGTAGTGGGCGCATGCCGGCTTTGCTTGCATTAGTGTCTCACGAAATCTACACTCGGACGAGGTTCTTCTGGTTGACTTCTTTTTCTACCCTTTGGGTCGAAGGGGTTGTTGGTCAGCTGAATTGTCGACTCCGGGAACCGATCATTTGGAAGTTGGCTAAGTGAGGCATCTTCAGGATTTGATGATGCCACTCCTTCTGGGAATCGTATCATCAACCCTGAAAGTCTGTGACGCCGACGATCGCATAGGATGCCATACCGTTGTCAGTTACTAGGACACCTACCTGTGAGAGGATTTGGGGTTATGCAGGTAACTAGACCTTCAGATACCGGTCATTTCTTGATCTGAGATCCTGGGTATTTATGGACAGTTGTGAGGTCTGTCAGAGACCAGTTGGAGGTATGATATGAGGTCTAGCAGAGACCAGTCAGAGTTATGTTGTGGGGTCTATCAGAGACCAGTGTTGGAGCTTTGTTTTGGGTCTATCTGAGACCAGGGTTTGAGGAATTCTGGAGGGTCTATCTGAGACTTTTGATATGGTTCAGGCTTCTCAGCTATGGCATTTGGTCCCTGTTGCATGTTACTTGCATTGCATTGTCTACATAATCATTATCATTGCATCCCATTAACGTGTGTCTGTGCTGCAGGTGCATTTGCATATTCCCTGGTTCTAGTGCCCGGACTTCCGCTTATTGATCATGGCTGGTTTAAGGAAGACAGTTGCGTACAAGTTGCCTACACCTGACATTACTCCCTTGCTTGGTCTGATGTCCCTTGCTGATGAGGAGGTTAGGAGAAGTTTCAGGATGAGTCATGGAAGATTGCTGAGATTAGTCTGCAAGCCAACTGCTGTTGAGATGAATGGGTTGTACACCTTGATGCAATTCTATGACCCGGCATTGAGATGTTTCACGTTTGCTGACTTTATTTTGGGGCCTACCATTGAAGAGTATGTGGAGTTTACTGAGCTACCACTACAGAACAAGGTTCCCTTTATTCACTCTGCCGCTGAGCCCAAGTTGGAGGACTTAGCTAAGGCCTTGCACATGAACGCTGCTGAACTATTAGTGACTTCTTGGCTTGGGGTTCCAGGTTTCTCCCTTGATTTTCTGGTTGGCAAAGCTCAAGAGTATGCCAAGAACGGGTGCTGGATAGTCTTTAATGCTATCTTGGCTCTATGTATCTACGGAATAGTGTTGTTTCCCAACTTACCCAATTTTGTGGACTTGGACGCTTTCCATCTGTTTGCTGCTGGCAACCCGGTACCCACTTTGATCGGAGATCTCTATCATTCATTGCACTACAAAAATGAAAATAGAAGAGGAAAGATTGTTTACTGTTGTGCGCCGCTGTTGAATATGTGGTTTAAGAGTCATCTTCCCCTGAAGGGACCTTTTGTGGATAGTGCAACTACAGTTGATTGGCCAGAGCGCATGATGAGGCTATCTTCTGAAGATATAGAGTGGTTTGACCGAGATTTGTTGGGGTCCGAGCTTATTTTTAGTTGTTTTGGGTACCCTAATGTTCCGTTGATAGGAAGAAAAGGGTGTATCAACTACAACCCATCTCTGTTCGTTCGCCAGTTTGGATACGCGTTGAAGAACCCACCGAAGGAGGAAGAAGTACAGGAATCTCTGTACTTCACCGGGGATTTGAATGGAGAGTTACTAGCGAAGCTTCAGCATGCATGGATGCGTATTAACAGAAGAGGGAAGCCACTGTTGGGGAAGAATGATTGTCAGGCTTATGCACCCTACAAAGTTTGGATCCAAGAGAGAGCAAGACAGCTGTGGATGCCATTTCCGGCTGCACCAGTCCCTGTTCATATTCCGGTGGAAGAACCAACCACTGTCACTATGGAGGTCTACGAGCGAGTTGTGAGAGAAAAAGAAGCCTTAATGAAGATCAATGAAGGGCTAGAGCAAGAACTGGCTCAGATACGCAGTGAGAAAAACAAGGTTGTGCATGCTTTCCAACAGCAGATCGAACTAGTAAACAAGCTTGGTGCTGAATTGGCTGAAGAGAAGAAGAAGCACGAACGTCTGGGTCAAGAGTTCAGAAGCTCTCATGACATGTTGGAATCCAAAAAGAAAGCACTCGACGCCGCACACCGTGAAGCAGCAAATTTCTGACCTCGAAGAGCAACTGAAGGCTAGTATTAAGAAGTATGAAGAAGAGGTGATGACCAGGTATAGTCTCCAGAATGCATTGAATAAGGCCATCGAAGGCAGGAACGAAGTTGTGTCTCAGAAGCGGAAGCTAGAGGATCGCTTCGGAGAAGGGGCATGGGAGGAAACCGCTGGTGACGTGCGACGCGTTCTCAAGAGAAGAAACCAGCTTGTCGAGGGTCTGCTTACCCGACCAAGTCATCCAGATACCAAGAAGTTACTAGAAGAGTACCAGGCTTATGAGTGTATTTGACCATTTCATGTATTGATGCTTTATTTGCATAGTGCTGACCATCACCAGGGTTGTTGGTTGAGGTCATGCCTTCTTATTGTACTCAGTGATATTGTATTCTTGGCTTAATGGATTTCTCTGCAATATATGAGGCGTTTTCTATGATTCGGCTCCGATCACCGTATTGCTAGCACTGTCACTGCACTGGCACATTCGCACTAGAATCGGGGAATGATTTTCCCTAATGCACAGACACATATTGCATTGCATTCATATTCATATTGCATTACAGGTGATTATTGGATGGTGTCTTATTTCTTGCACTGAACTAGGTCTTTTCAGGATTGAAGATCAGCGCCCGCACCGATACTCCACTCGCACCAACTGCCGAAGAATCATGGATCAAATGCAGAACGAAATGCAAGACATGCGGGAGAAGCTGGCGCTCTTCATGCAGACAATGGAGACCATTGCAAAAGGTCAGGAGAATTTGCAAGCTTTGGTGCAGCCTTTGTTGGTAAGGAACGCTGGGCACAGAAATGAGGATCATCAGTCAGTACGAGTCGACACTATTCATGGGGATGGTACTCCTACACCAGTGGCTCCACCTGTAGTCAACATACCTGCTGTTAATGTCAACAACGGCGCTGCTGCCGGGAACGGTAACGTTGGAATTGGGAACGAGACTATCGTTAACAATGTCGGGCTTGGAGATGTTAACCTGGGTGATAATATGGGAGGCAATGGCTTCGGTAATGCTGGATTTGGTTTCAATGACCAAGGGTTCGATAATACTGGGAAATACGGTTTCAATACTCAAGGCTTCGGGCAGGACGGATTTGGTATGACTAATCAGGGTTACGGAGGATTCGGAAATGGAAATGGCGCTGGGTTAATGGCTTTTGGACCTGCTGGGGTCGCTCTGGGGTACGGCAACAGAGGGCGAGGCCCGGTAATGAATCAGATTAGAGCTGGCCGTAACAACGGATACGATGGGTATGGAGCTGGGAATGGTAATTGGCAAGAAGACCAGCAAGAGGACGCTTTCTCCGGTGGAGGTTTCGAGGGGCCTATGGATGACTCCCAGAGGATTAGAATGCTAGAGGAGCAGATGAGGAGGGTCGTGAATCAAAGTGTTGTCGGCTTAGACATGTCAACAATGGGTCTGGTGCCTGGCCTGAGGGTGCCAATCAAATTCAAAGCTCCCACATTTGACAAGTATAAAGGGGACACATGTCCAAAGGTGCACGTGAGGTCATATTACAGAAGGATGTCTGCGTATTCCAACGATGAGAGGATGCTAATGCATTTCTTTCAAGATAGCTTGTCTGGTCCTTCCCTCGAGTGGTATATGGGATTGGAACCAACTCATATAAAGACATGGAAGCAGCTGGCTGAAGCATTTGTAGCTCACTATAAGTATAACAGCGACTTGGCACCCAACCGGGTCCAATTGCAGGGGTTATCCCAGAAGAAGGGTGAAAGCTTCAAAGAGTATGCGCAGAGATGGCGCGACATGGCTGCTAGGGTCCATCCTCCTCTGGAGGACAAGGAAATGAATGACATGTTCATAGGAACATTCACCGGCATGTTTTATGACAAGTTGTTTCACACATCTTTGGGCAGTTTCTCAGACTTAATTCTGATGGGAGAAAAGATTGAAAGCAACATTAAACAGGGGAGATTCCAAGCTGAGGAATCCACCTCAGCAGGCAGTAACAGAAAGGCTTTTGGTGGGCGCCGTCAGGGCGATGCGAGCGCAGTGTTTGGGGGCCGAGGCCGAGGCCGGGGCAGAGGTCGAGACCAGTATAATCAGCCGCAGCAGGTGGCGAGTGTTACTATTCCGTTCCAGCAACAACCGTTTCAACAACAACAACAGCAACAGCAGCCACAACAGGGGGCACAGCCTGCCCAGCGCAGATTCCAGGGGGGTAAACCAAGGAGGGTGTTTGAGAAGCCTCCTTCAACATATGCAGATTTGCTACAGACGTTATTGGGTTTGAACTTGGTGGAGAAGAGAACTCTGGCGCCAATAACAGGCACTCCTCCGTATGGTTATGATGCAAGTAGGCACTGTGAATTCCACTCTGGGGCCCCTGGCCACGATGTAGAGGGTTGCCATGCGTTCAAGCATGTCGTGCAGGATCTATTGGATAGTAAGGCTATCAACTTTGGAACGGTGGGTCCGAATATAGTGCAAAAGCCCATGCCCAACCATGGGGCAAACGCCATTTTAACCGAGGAGGGTTTGAATTTGATTATGCATGTTGATGACCTCAAGACACCGTTGTGTGAAATAAAGAGCCGATTATTGCAAGGGGGTGTCTATCCAGGATGTGACGAGTATTGTTTAGAATGCTGGACCCTAGCTGGGGGGTGTGACGACTTAAAGAAAGGTATTCAGGCTTTAATAGATGGCGGCACACTGCAATTTGACCGAGCAGCAATTGAAGAACCTACAGGGGTATTAGCAGACAAGCAAAGTGATGTGGCTACTGTGACGATTCCTCGAAAAACGATCACTATAACAGCACCGGCCAAGCGACCACCGATCACCATCACCAAGGCCGGACCAATCCCGTACGAGAGCACCAAGGCAGTCCCCTGGTCCTATGGGTTGGAAGTGTATTGTGACGGAGTAAAAATTGATGTTAATAAGCAGCCAGCTGAGACTGTAGACAACGTTGTCGGTACCGGAGGTATGACAAGAAGTGGGAGGATCTTCATATCGCCTGAGGTAGAGGCTGAACGACTGGCAAAGGGGAAAGGAAAGATGATTGAGAATGTCCCAGTGCAGGGAAACGAAAAAGCAACGGCATCGAAGGATGTGGAAGAGTTCATGTGCTTGATTCGTAAAAGTGATTATAAAATTGTTGAGCATCTTCAACAGACGCCGTCAAAAATATCTATAATGTCGTTGCTATTGTGTTCTGAAGCTCACAGAAATGCATTGTTGAAAGTCCTGGATACTTCCTTCGTACCCCAAGATGTTTCCGTGAATCAGCTGGAAGGGGTGTTGGCGCATGTGAACGCAGGCCATAGCTTGGGCTTTACCGACTTTGATTTGACCCCGAAAGGGAAAGAGCATAATATGGAGTTGCACATCTCTGTGGAGTGTAGAGGATCAGTCATGTCTCGCGTGCTGGTCGATACCGGATCATCCTTAAATGTGCTGCCCAAGAAAGCGATGATGAAACTAGATGTCAGAGGAATCCTATGCACGCCTAGTGACTTGGTAGTCAGGGCATTTGATGGTACGCGAAGAGCAGTCTTTGGATCTATAACATTACCTCTACAGGTGGGGCCGGAGGTTTTCACAACTGAATTTTATATCATGGACATCCAGCCTGCATACAGCTGCCTGCTCGGAAGACCTTGGATTCATGGGGCTGGGGCAGTCACGTCTACCTTGCATCAAAAGTTGAAATACATGGTGGGAGACAGCGTGGTCACTGTATGTGGAGAAGAAGATATACTGGTAAGCCATCTGTCATCATTTAAGTATGTGGAGGTCGATGGCGAGATTCACGAAACACCCTATCAGGCATTTGAAGGGCTGCGCACCAAAGACAAAGGTCCCGGGCCAAGTAAAGCGTCGGAGGTAGCCGTCTCGTCGTATAAGGAAGCTCAAGCTCTGGTAGAGACTGGTGAGACGAAGGGCTGGGGCAAAGTGCTGGATATTCCCGTGAAGATGGACCGGTTTGGGTTGGGATATCAACCGTCGTCGTCAACACCGGCTGTGGGGGCACCCCGTTTCAGAGGGCCAATAACCATCACTGCTAGTGGAGTATGTCACGAGACCATCAACGCTGCTTCAGAGTCTGACGAAGGAGACAGCGATTGCGATATGGACACCTGGATTCAGCCGAGCGTGCCAGGACAGGGATTGTGCAATTGGTCTATTCAAGAGATTGTTCATGTGACTCTTAAACAGTAATGCTTTGTTTTTTAATTGTTGAACAATCTGGTGTCTTGCCCGGGGCATCATGATTTGCTTAGGGCCGTGCTGTTATGAACATTGCGTGTTTATCATTAAATAAAAGGCGTTTTTTTCATGTGCAAATATTGCGATCTCTGTTTTTCCTGTTTTGTGTTTTACAATAAAATGGTAACGTGGTTATTCGCTTTATACGCATTTTGAAGCATTTAACCATTCCTTTTGCAGGATAACATTTTCAGATGACATCATTGAACCACCTATGACTTGTCCCGACTTTGAGCACCCGGTATTTCAGGCCGAAGAAGAGATTGTTGAAGATGGCGACGTTCCCGAAGAATTGTCTTGGTTGGTGAAGCAAGAAGAGCGAGTTATTCTGCCTCATGAGGAGGTCATCGAAATCATTAACCTGGGGTCGGAAGGGGTTGAAAAGAACATTCGTATAGGAGCCGCGCTGCAGAGTGACGTCAAGCGAAGACTGGTTGAAATGCTCAGAGAGTATAGTGATGTGTTCACTTGGTCGTATGAAGACATGCCTGGGCTTGATACAGATATGGTTGTGCACCGTCTGCCGTTGAAAGAAGAATGTCCGCCTGTCAAGCAGAAACTTTGCAGAACTAGACCTGATATGGCGATGAAAATTAAAGAGGAGGTTCAAAAGCAGTGGGATGCTGGTTTCCTGGCTGTTACAAAATATCCCTCATGGGTCGCTAACATTGTACCAGTGCCAAAGAAAGACGGTAAAGTGAGAATGTGCGTAGATTACCGTGATTTAAATAAAGCGAGCCCGAAAGATGATTTTCCGCTTCCTCATATCGATGTGCTAGTTGACAACACTGCTCAATTCTCCGTATTCTCCTTCATGGATGGCTTCTCGGGCTATAATCAGATTAAAATGGCGCCAGAGGACATGGAGAAGACTACTTTCATAACGCCTTGGGGAACATTTTGTTATAAAGTGATGCCCTTCGGATTGAAGAATGCTGGGGCAACGTATCAGCGTGCAATGACGACTCTTTTTCATGATATGATGCATAAGGAGATCGAGGTTTATGTTGACGATATGATTGCCAAATCCCAGACGGAGGAAGAGCATTTGGTGAATCTGTTGAAGTTATTCAAAAGGCTTAGGAAGTTCAGGCTGAGACTGAACCCTAACAAGTGCACCTTCGGGGTGAGATCGGGTAAACTGCTGGGGTTTATCGTGAGTGAAAAAGGAATAGAGGTTGATCCTGCAAAAATAAAAGCAATACAAGAGATGTCGACGTCTAAAACAGAGAAAGAGGTGCGCGGGTTTTTAGGGAGGTTGAACTACATCGCTCGGTTCATATCTCACCTAACAGCTACGTGTGAGCCATTATTCAAGCTGTTGAAAAAAGATCAAGCTGTAACGTGGAACGAAAATTGTCAAAAGGCGTTCGATAAAATAAAGCAGTATTTGCAGGAGCCTCCTATTTTGATACCCCCGGTGGCAGGGAGACCCTTGATTATGTATTTGACAGTTCTTGAGGGAAGTATGGGTTGTGTTCTCGGTCAACACGACGAGACAGGGAGAAAAGAGCATGCGATCTACTACTTGAGTAAAAAGTTCACTGAATGTGAATCTCGCTATTCAATGCTTGAAAAAACTTGTTGCGCGCTAGCTTGGGCCGCCAAGCGTTTGAGGCAATACATGCTGAATCATACAATCATGCTCATCTCGAAGATGGATCCCATCAAATATGTATTCGAAAAGCAGGCATTATCGGGGAGAATTGCCCGTTGGCAGATGGTCTTGACTGAATATGACATCCAGTATGTCTCGCAGAAGGCTATAAAGGGGAGTGTATTGTCTGAGTACTTGGCAGAGCAGCCTATTGAAGATTACCAATCGATGAGGTTTGATTTTCCTGACGAGGATATCATGTACCTAAAAATGAAAGATTGTGAAGAGCCGTTGCCAGACGAAGGACCAGAATTGGGTTCGAAATGGAAGTTGATCTTTGACGGAGCTGTAAATGCTTACGGTAGCGGAATAGGGGCAATCATCACTACTCCACACGGGTCGCACATCCCGTTTACCGCCCGATTGACCTTTCCGGTTACCAATAATGAAGCCGAATACGAAGCTTGTATCATGGGGCTTGAAGAGGCCATTAATTTGCGAATCAAAAATCTGGATGTATACGGAGACTCAGCTCTGGTGGTGAATCAGATAAAAGGGGAATGGGAGACACGTCAGCCCAATTTGATACCGTACATGAACTACGCAAGGAGATTATTGCCTTTCTTTGACTAGGTTGAATTGCATCATGTACCGCGAGCGGAGAATCAGATGGCTGACGCCCTGGACACTTTGTCTTCCATGTACAAAGTCAACTTCTGGAACGAGGCTCCCAGAGTTGTTATCTCTCGACTTGACAGACCTGCCTTCGTATTTGCTATTGACGAAGCTTCTGACGACAAACCGTGGTATTTCGATATCCTTAATTTCCTGAAGAACAAAGAGTATCCGGCTGGGGCATCCAGTCAAGATCAGAAGACTCTCAGGAGGTTGGCGGGTAATTTCTATCTGAATCCGGACGGTGTCTTATACAGAAGAAATCACGACTTGGTGCTGCTGCGTTGTGTGGACGAGAAAGAGGCAAAGCTGCTCATGGAGGAAATACATGACGGTACATTTGGTACGCATGCTGGTGGGCATGCTATGACGAGGAAGCTGCTGCGGGCAGGTTATTTTTGGCTAACTATGGAAACTGATTGTTTCAAGTTTGCGAGGAAGTGCCACAAGTGCCAAATCTATGCGGATAAGATCCATGTGCCTCCGAGTCCTCTGAATGTGATGTCGTCACCATGGCCATTCTCGATGTGGGGAATCGATATGATTGGAAAGATCGAGCCGACGGCTTCTAATGGACATCGGTTCATTCTAGTAGCAATCGATTATTTCACCAAGTGGGTGGAAGCGGCATCTTACGCGAATGTGACTAAGCAGGTGGTAGCCAGGTTCATCAAGAGAGATATCATTTGCAGATATGGAATCCCCGAGCGGATAATCACTGACAACGGTTCAAACCTGAATAACAAAATGATGAAGGAGCTCTGTCAGAATTTTAAGATCGAACATCACAACTCCTCCCCTTACCGACCCAAGATGAATGGCGCTGTTGAAGCGGCCAACAAGAATATAAAGAAGATCGTTCAGAAGATGGTGGTGACCTATAAGGATTGGCATGAGATGCTACCCTTTGCTTTGCACGGTTATCGTACGACGGTACGCACATCAACCGGGGCAACCCCGTTCTCGTTGGTATATGGAATGGAAGCAGTGCTACCACTAGAAGTCGAGATTCCTTCTCTGAGAGTGCTACGAGACGTCCAACTAGACGAGGCAGAATGGGTGAAAGACAGGTTGAACCAACTAAGTTTAATGGATGAGAAGAGGCTAGCTTCTCTAGCATACGGTCGTTTGTACCAGAGCCGAATGAAGAAAGCATATGATAAGAAGATACATCCTCGGAGCTTTCAGACGGGCGACCTTGTGTTGAAAAGGATTCTCCCGCCGCAGGCAGATCACAGGGGCAAGTGGACCCCCAACTACGAAGGGCCATACGTTGTCAGAAAAGTCTTTTCAGGAGGAGCGTTGTTGTTGTCCACCATGGACGGTGAAGACTTTACGTCGCCTGTGAATTCGGACGCAGTTAAAAAATACTTTGCTTAAAATTGACCCGCTGGACAGAAAAAAGAGAGTCCAGGCAAAAATGGGGCATCCTGGCGAACCAAAAACAGAATGAAAGGTTCGGGCAAAAGTTAGGGATAAAATTGAAAAAATGTACACCCGCGAAGTCGAAAACCTACACTGGGCGGCTTCGGCAAAAAAGGGTATCCCGGTGAACTGAAAACCCGTAAAGGGCAGTTCACGCAAAAGTTAGGGATTTGAAAAGCAAATGATTGCGGTCCGAATTTGATACTGCATTTAGCTTTGGTGCGGGAGAATATACCTGAGGGGTCGATTATCAGATACAATCTCTTCAGAAGTATGGATACCGGGAAAAGCATTAGAGTCGGGCGAGTCATAGGAGGATCAGTTTGTGATGTTCGTCTGCATCCCGTTGCCGACATGTGTACAAATTTGATTTGTCATCATATTTATGCTTCTTGAGCATACTTGTGTATTTGTTGTGCGTAGCTTCCTCTTTTCAGGAGTTACATCCCGTGTACAAAACTCCGCCCATTTAGGGGCCCAATCAATAAAACATGTTATTCAGTATTTGATGCTGGTTCTTTACTGTTTTGTGCATGATAAACGCCTAAGTTTAATGAAACTAGCAAGTACATAATGCCGCTGGCCCTTGCCAATAATTGCTAAAACGTTGAATTAACTGAAAATGATGTCATTAACGCTAACCTGAATAGATTTGGTTGCGTAGACTTGTCTTGTCTTGTTTGTGGTGTTGCAGGGTTCATAGCTGTATGAAGAGGACGATCAAAAGAGTGAAGTATGGACCAAAAGCTCGTAACAAAAGACTCGACCCCCACGCAGGTCGCGCTTCTGAGATAACAATGCTCCTTACTGAAGGAGGATCGAATTCCCCAGCTAGTCGTAGCTTATCCAAAGGATATTCTCCAGCAAAGTCGTTTATCCTTAGCAGAGTTGGCGGTTCCAAGATTGTAGACTGTATTCAGACGGTGTGTCTCAAGCAGAGTCGTTTAGCCTCAGAAGATTCATATTTCCAATTTGCGAGCTGTATTCAGACAGTCTACCCTTCTCAGTAGGGTCATTTACTCTCCCCCCAGCGGAGTCAGTTGATTTTCCCCAAGAGAATCGTTTCGTCTCCAGCGGAGTTCTCTTTTCAACAAGTGTTTTCTTTCCTCCCA
Source organism: Lathyrus sativus (assembly GCA_963859935.3). NCBI lineage: Eukaryota > Viridiplantae > Streptophyta > Magnoliopsida > Fabales > Fabaceae > Lathyrus > Lathyrus sativus. The sequence continues at coordinate 151,483,076 of OZ012741.1, read as the reverse complement.
GTAGAACTCGAAGATTAAGATTCTCCCCGGCAGAGTTGGTTGGGCGCCCTGGCATTTATTTTGTTAGAATACCGTGTGATACCTGTTCACTCTCCAGCAGAAGTCCAATCATACCGGGCGCATCTGCTATTCCCCAGCAGAGTTATATTCCCCAGCAGGGTTGACGTCACTCTTCCAGCATTTATTTTGATGGAATAATTCTGAGCGCATCTGTTATTCCCCAGCAGAGTTATATTCCCCAGCAGGGTTGACGTCACTCTTCCAGCATTTATTTTGCTGGAATAATTCTGTAGCACCTGGCTATCCCCAGCGGAGTCGACATTGTCTTTAGCATTTATTTTGCTGAAGCAGTTTCCGTATCTCAGCAGTTCGAGTCTGCATTTGCATCGGCATATAGTGTCATACTTGCATCCACCAAATAAAAACGCGTAGCATTTCCATGTCGAATGGAACATTGCGCCATTTTCAAACATACGCATTTTTGAAACATAAACTAGGTTGGCTAACCGTTTGTGTCCAAGTGTTGTTTCCCGTGCAGGTTGAGGGAGCTCTTGCTCAAATGAATTACCAAACATTCAAGATCTCGACGTGAGACATTCAGCGATAATGTCAGTTTTGGCATTATTCCCCACAGAGTTATCAGGCAAAGTTTCTCTTTGTCCCCGAGCAGAGTTATCTCTTGTTTTCCCCGCCAGAGTTGTTTGTTGAAGTGTCTCTAGTCCGACCAGCGGATTGCTTTCTTCAAAGTTGTTGTTACGTCAGCATCAAAGGGTTTCGTGAATCAGAATTTCAGAAGCTGCCGCCGGTTATCAGAACAAGCGTCCGGTAGTTTGGTGTCCAAATGTCCCCAGTAGAGTCTGCCTCAAAGTCGATGTCACGTCAGTGCTAAGAAGTTTGTGGGTTGGGACCATCGGAGAAATGGGTCCTGACGTGGATAATATATTCCTATATTGACGGGATTTCTTCGTGTTAGAGAAGTGGGTGTCCTAACGTGGACAGATTTATTTCCCCGGGTTGATGAGATGCGTTAGTCCTAACATGGACAGATTTGATTTCTTAGTAGTGATTGAAGGTGAAGTCCTGACGCGGACAAAATTGATTACTCTTCGTGTTGGTGTCCTGACGTGGACCATTTATTCCCAGCAGATATCTTCCTTCGTAATGGTGAAATGTGCGTCCTAACGTGGACAAGTTTATAGTTCTTCATGATGACAAGATACGCGAGTCCTGACGTGGACAGATTCATCTTCCTTCGTGTTGGCGAAGCATGAGTCCTGACGTGGGCAAGTTTTATTTCCCCAGCGGGTCGAAGATGCATGAGTCTTGACGTGGACAGATTTTATTTCCTCCGCAAGTCAAGAGGTGAGTCCTGACGTGGACAAATCAAGACGAAAGATGATTCCTTACGTGGAAAGATGGTATTCCTTACGTGGAAAGATTATTTTCCTTACGTGGAAAGATTATTTTCCTTACGTGGAAAGATTATGTTTCTTACGTGGAAAGATTATGTTCCTTACGTGGACGATGTATTCCTTACGTGGAAAGTTTAGTCCTGACGTGGACAGATCCAGAAGAGAGTTATTCCTAACGTGGAAAGAGTTATTCCTAACGTGGAAAGAGGTTATTCCTAACGTGGACGAAGTTTATTCCTGACGCGGAAATTTTACTCCTGACGTGGATGAAGATGTATTCCTTACGTGGAAGAGTTTAACGTGGAAAGAAGAGGTATTCCTTACGTGGAAAGTGTAGTCCTGACGTGGACAGATCCAGAAGAAGTTTATTCCTTACGTGGAAAGAAGTTTATTCCTAACGTGGAAAGGGGAGTCCTAACGTGGACGATGTATTACTGGCATGAAAAAGGTTATTCCTAACGTGGACAGTTTATTCCTAGCGTGGACAATTTATTCCTAACGTAGATAATTCATTTGTATGTTGATAGAATCCCCTCGGGCTGATGAAATGTAGACGAGTTATCCCCAGCGAAGTCGCCGAAATTTCTCCGGGTTGACGACGGGTGGAGTCCTAACGTGGACAAGTTTTAGTTGAGATTTCTTCATGTTGACAAAACAGGCGTCCTAACGTGGACAAAGTTTTATCTCTGCGATGATAGAATTTTTTTCAGGCTGACGAAAATAATCCCCAGCATGATCGCTAATGGATCAGTTGGTTGCTGTAACAGTCAGATTCAGTTGAGGAATGTCGTTCCCCAAGCAGTGGTGCAGTTTATTTCTGCGGTTGGCAAATTTCCGGGTTCTTAGTATTCAACCGTCTTGTACCTCGAATGTTTGAAGGTCGTTCGCTCTTCACCCAATCGGGTCCAAGCCGCTTGAATAGGGGCAGCTGTTGCACCCTAAAATTTGCCCAACCTTCTTCACTTGGTTTATGTTTCAATTACATTAGCATTTGCATATAGAGTCATGTACATAGTCTAATCATCTGCATAGCATAGCATAGCAAATCATCCAACAAGGGACCAAGCACTATTCTCATCTCTATGAGCCTAGCAAGAGGTTATTATTCAAATTCAAGCATATCCAAGTCATCAGAAAGAAATTAAAGTCTAAAGAAGTAAGTGGATCAAGCAGTGGGTCTCTCTCCTATCTTGAGGGTATTTGAAGATCATCAAAGAAGTTGTGAGCTGTGAATTGAGGCCATGAAGGGTATACAGACATCATAGAGTACCTAGAGAGTCATTTTGAGAGTAAGACAAGTCATTGATGTGATCACAAGAGTTGCAGTTGAAGACAGTCAACTAGGGTTTCATCTGGGTCAACCCTGGGTCAACCCTAGGTCAAATGACTGATTGAAGGGCATCAAGGTCTATTTGAGAGATGTGGGGTTCATCATTTGGCATGTGAATAAGGATGTGGTGTTGTGCCAAGCAGAAATCAAGAGAAATCAAGAAGAAGAGGAGTTTCTAAATTAGGGTTTCTGTGTAAAATCCCCTGATTTAGGTCAAACTTCCAAGCAAGATAATTCAAAATTCAAGCTTCAAATGGATCCTTGTCCAACATGAAACTTGTAGAGGATCTCAAGACCTTTAATTTGAGTGGTGGAAGACATCAAGGAGATTTATAGAACTCAAGTTATGGTCCTTACAAGTTACAGGTCATCTGAGGTATCTGAAATTTTGTCTGTGAAAGTTACTTGACTTCCAAGCAACTTTTACCCCTCAAGGAGATTTCAAATTAATTTCTTGTCAACATAAGAGTTGTTCCTAATTGTCTTAGCTTTCTAGAAAGGTATGGTATGCCTTCATCTGATTTGTGGAACTCTACTTATGGTCTTGGAAAGCAAAGGGTATTTTGGTCATTTGAGAATTACAGGTCATTTCAAGCCTATGCCCAAAACTCATACAAGGAAGCTTCAAATGAAAAACTTCACAACATCAAACTTTCTCCAAATGACATTTTGAGTCTAGAAAAGTGATCATTAAAGTTTGGAAAGGTTCATAGCTCAAGGTTTCAAATTTGGTGAATTTAATGAATAAAAGGTGACCTAAAATTGAGATTTTTCATAATTTGGCCAAATGGGATGAAATTATAGGTCATTTTGATTGGAAAAAATGTTTTAAGAACATTGGAAAAAGTAGATTTTTGAGTTTGGTTCAAACTTTGGAAGTTATGCTTGGTTACTTACAAAAGAAGTTACATAATCCAAATCCAAAGGAAAGTGTGCATGGGAAGTTTCTACAAAGTTCTAGAGCTTTTTCTACAAAGTTCTAGAGCTTTCTAATCTCATCTATATATTGAATTGAGAGGCTTCATTCAAGGGTTGGTGAATCATTGTGATCAAAACACATAGCTATACATCATTCTTCCATTTTGCAAAACCCTTTCAAACTCCATCAAATCTCCATCAATTTCCAAAGTTCTTGATCCTATCCTCATCTAGATCATTCAAGGATCAAAATTCACATCAAAATCTGTTTGAATTAAGGGGGAAATCGTGCTATCCATCTTCATCATCCAAGGTGCAAGAAGGTGGTGATTGCAAGATTCAAGAGGTTTGAACAAGATCCATTGCATACAGAATCAAGAAGCAAGTGTGTTGATCAATTCCCAAGCATTGCAAGCATTGGATTCACAGGGTTCTACCTCTGTTTTCATCATCAAACCAGGTTGGTATTTCCCTTCGAATTGATTGATTTAGTTAGCATGTTAGAGAATTATTAGGTTAGAGTTGTTAGGTTAGGTTAGATGATTGAATTCAGAGAGTTTGAGTGCCATCCATGGAGTTTGAGGATATGGTGTTGAAACTTTGATGACCTAGAACTCTTAGTTTAGGGGATGTTAATCGTAGTGTAATAGTTCAGAATAATCAGTGCAACATGGAGAGCACATTAGTACAAGAATGATCAAGAAATAATAGAGTCCATCTTAGTGGCAGTCAGGTGTACCATGAACTTCCAGCTATCGTGTTTTATTCTAGGTTGAGTTTTTGAAGAAACCAAGACCGTGGTTCTGTAGAGGGTGAAGAATAGATCATTTTTGCTTTTAATGGCAAGGCATTTCATGGAGAATGGAGAGAGCAAGAGAGGCTGGAATATGCGTGCATGTAGGAAGAATTCTGAAACCCTAGAATGGTGTTTGGGGACGATGAAGGAGGGCCTTAGATTCATGCATGGACCTTTGACTCAAACTCAAATCCAAGGGCTAGAATTTGAAGTTGAAAACGGAGGGAAATGAAACATGCTGAACGCAGCGTTTCATTAAACCTAAACCCTGGGCCTGAATCCAAACCTATTATTCACACCCCCTATCTCAAAGCCCAAGTGAAATGAACGTGTTTCTCCTGCTATTCGCACCGTTGAATTTTATTTTTGTTTTAATTTTTCTTTATGATTTTCTGAGCGTGCTTGGGCCTAACACTTCTGCTACTCACGCCCCCATCTTCTGGCCCATAGGAAATATAACTGAGCGCATGTACTAAATGCACCCCCTCTCTTATTTTCTCTTATTTTGTCATTTTTAATTCTTTTATATTTCTTCATTTTGTAAAATCCATATAAAAATGAAAAAGGCTTATTTTTAATTTATTCTTTTTGTGGTAGCTTCATAATTCTGTTAAGAAAAATATCCAATAATAAAATTAGCATTTTATTTTGTTTTAGTATTTTTTGTGCATTTTTCTTTTAAATAGCTTTTTAATGAATTTAGTTTAGTACATAATTTTGTTGATTTTAGTTCAATTAGCTCCCCTTAGATTTAGGGTCCATTCTTTTTAGGGTGATTAACTTAGGACTTTAGCTTCATCATAGGATTTAATTCATAATTTTAGGATTAATTTTTAGATGATTTGTTTAGGTGTGATTAGTGTGATCAAAACTAGGGTTTAGGAGATAACATAGGTGTAGTGAATCCTTTCTTTTAGGAGTTGTAGTTTGTAGTTTGGGGTATGGGACTATAGGGATTATGGGTAGCTAATAGATCCCTTAAAAATTACTAGGTTTCCCCTATTCTACTATTACTATTAGTATATTGCTTGCATTTGCTTGACTGTGTGGTGTGCCCTCTCTAGGGTTATTATTTGTCTGTGTGGGGTATTGGGCTTGTTTGGGGTTTGGTTTGAGCTGAAGATTGTGCTGATGATGAAGCTTATTGGAGATCAAGAGATTGAAGACCAACTTCCAGAGTTGATGAGGAGTATCCCTTGCTGGCAGCTGTTGAAGGTTGTAGGGTTTAGGAGCTAGGCAGAGCTCTAGAGTAGAGAACTTGATTCACAAACATGGAAGGTCTTGTCTGCCTCCATTCTTTCTCTATGATTCAAAGTCTCTTTTAAATACCCACCTCCTTCCTTTGGAAGGATTAGTGAATGTATTTAAAAGATAGAACTTTTGAGAGAAAATTGTCTGTATAATGTTAACAGTTAGTGAGCCACCCTTGGTAGGCAACTGATTGCTTAACATCCCATTCATCTGGTTGACTGATATTCATCTTGGAGATTGAGACTTGAAGAAAAGCCATGGCAGACTGATGATAGAGACTTTGACAGAAGGCTTGAAGGTTGTGAAGATAAAGACTGATGCATGTTTGGAGCTTGTAGCAGTTGATGATGACTTGAAGACAGATGTTGATGCAGAGTTGCTGTTGCTGTTTATTTTTGCTGTTTTTGATTCTTGATGTATTGATTGGTTTTCCCTGACTGTATTGTTTGATGTTTAACCTGTTAGGTTGAAAGTGAATTTTGTTCACTTTTGCCTATTGTTTTCTAGGTTCGAGGTTGAGTGGGACTCCCTTGCCTTGCTTGTATTGCTGCATCCATGCATTTTATTGCTTTATTGTATATATGCTATTGTTTCTGTTTCCGTCCATTCCCTTAGGATCTCTGTTTCTCTCTGCGCAAGAGAGTAACATGATAGACACTAGGTCTTAACCCATGCATGATAACATTAGGTTAGTTTGATTCCCTTCGCAACCGTAAGTTAGAGTTCTGTCTCTTCTTTCTCAAAACAAACAGAAAAACACAATAAGATTTCAAACACAATAAAAGACACTTCTTCCGTAAAAGAATGTGAACTCATCAAAACGTCATTTTTGTCCGCTTGGACCAGTAATCAGAAAAAACCTTTTTCAGAAGGAATAAAAACAATCAAAACAGACTTGTGTCGTACGTGGCCCGAACTACGTTTGCTCTGATCTTTCATGCTGTATGAAAGTACGTAGGCATAGGATGCGATATCCTAGCGAGCAACCTTCCCCTCCTTTCCCGTAGGTAGGCGAACTACGTTGACTCTGATTTCTCGTTCCAGACGTGAATACGTAGGCATAAAGTGCGATACTTTGCCGAGTCATTTTATTTTTCTTTTAACCCCTGACCTGTAGAGTAGATAGAATAACAATCCATACCCGAAAACAAGCGTGGATCCCGTCGAGTACGACGGACGTGAGGGGTGCTAATACCTTCCCCTTGCGTAACCGACTCCCGAACCCAGGATTTGGTTGCGATGACCATTCCTTTCCCGTCTTTGCGGTAGGTTTACTCTGAGCGTTTCCTTTCCCTCCTTTGGGATAAATAACGCACGGTGGCGACTCTTCTGTTCAGCCGACGCCGATTTTCGCAGTAGCGACACACCGCCCGCGGCGGCGTATACCGTTAATCTGGTGTTATACAGAAGCCCATTGTAGAAAGTATGGATCGTCACCCAGTCTTCTAAACCGTGGTGAGGACATGCTCTCATCATATCTTTGAACCTTTCCCACGCTTCGTAGAGAGATTCAGTATCTTTTTGTCGAAATCCGTTGATTTGAGCTCTAAGCATAGCAGTTTTGCTTGGCAGAAAGTATCTCGTTAAGAAAACGTTCTTCAATTGTTCCCACATCGTAACGGAGTTGGATGGTAAGGATTGTAACCATGTCCAAGCTCTATCTCTAAGAGAGAAAGGAAAAAGACGAAGTCTTATTGCGTCTGGAGTTACTCCATTTGCCTTCACTGTGTCTGCGTATTGCACAAACTTCATTAAGTGTTTGTTTGGATCCTCAGTTGCATTTCCTGAGAATTGATTTTGTCGTACAGCTGACAGCAATGACGGTTTTAGTTCGAAATCAGTTCGATTGATAGCTGGGGCAGCAATGCTACTTCGAGGTTCCAACTAAGAGGGTGTAGCGTAGTCCTTCAGCGGTTTGTTCTGAGGTCCTTCAGCCATCTTTGCTTCTTCAACAGGAGGATGAGCTAGAAGATCAGGAATATTGTGTCTTTGTTGATATTCGATGGTGCGCCTTCTTAAATGTAAGAAGCGCTCTAGTTCGGCGATTGTAGGTTGTAAGATGTCGCCTTGTGGGCGAGTACTTGGCATACAATCGAAGAACGAGTAGAGGGAGAGAGAATAGTTAACCTAGTCTATACTGTGTAACAAAAGATTACACTATTGACTAAACGGGTCCCCGGCAACGGTGCCAAAAACTTGATCGCGACTTTCTATGTCTAACTCAATTAACTGCAAGTGCACAGTCTATCGCATAGTAATAATAGATATCGATCCCACTGGGACTCGTAATCAAACTAGTATTTTCGGGTGTTACTGTGTTTAGCTAGGTTGGTAATATTTTAGGGGAATAGTAACGAAATAAGTGTGTAAACTAAAGGGAACTAAAGCTTTTAATTAAGGTTTGTCTTATCATCCTTTTGGTGATAGTGGTCGGTGTGATTTTTGCTCTGTCATCGTAATTGATGTCAGATTATGCGATAGTGTTTGTCCTATCATTCTTTTGGTGGTAGCGGCCGGTGTGAGTTTTGCTACGTCATCCTTTTGGTGGGGGGTCTGTTATCTTGTTGATGTCGGATTATGCAATGGTGATTGTCCTATCATCCTTTTGGTGATAGCGGTCGGTGTGAATTTCGCTCTGTCATCCTTTCGGTGGGGGGTCTATCATCGTAATTGATGTTAGATTATGCGATAGTGTTTGTCCTATCATCCTTTTGGTGGTAGCGGCCGGTGTGAGTTTTGCTCCGTCATCCTTTTGGTGGAGGGTCTGTCATCTTGTTGATGTCGGATTGTGCGATAGTTATTGTCCTATCATCCTTTTGGTGGTAGTGGCGGGTGTGAGTTATTGTCCTATCATCCTGTAGAGTAGATAGAATAACAATCCATACCCGAAAACAAGCGTGGATCCCGTCGAGTACGACGGACGTGAGGGGTGCTAATACCTTCCCCTTGCGTAACCGACTCCCGAACCCAGGATTTGGTTGCGATGACCATTCCTTTCCCGTCTTTGCGGTAGGTTTACTCTGAGCGTTTCCTTTCCCTCCTTTGGGATAAATAACGCACGGTGGCGACTCTTCTGTTCAGCCGACGCCGATTTTCGCAGTAGCGACACACCGCCCGCGGCGGCGTATACCGTTAATCTGGTGTTATACAGAAGCCCATTGTAGAAAGTATGGATCGTCACCCAGTCTTCTAAACCGTGGTGAGGACATGCTCTCATCATATCTTTGAACCTTTCCCACGCTTCGTAGAGAGATTCAGTATCTTTTTGTCGAAATCCGTTGATTTGAGCTCTAAGCATAGCAGTTTTGCTTGGCAGAAAGTATCTCGTTAAGAAAACGTTCTTCAATTGTTCCCACATCGTAACGGAGTTGGATGGTAAGGATTGTAACCATGTCCAAGCTCTATCTCTAAGAGAGAAAGGAAAAAGACGAAGTCTTATTGCGTCTGGAGTTACTCCATTTGCCTTCACTGTGTCTGCGTATTGCACAAACTTCATTAAGTGTTTGTTTGGATCCTCAGTTGCATTTCCTGAGAATTGATTTTGTCGTACAGCTGACAGCAATGACGGTTTTAGTTCGAAATCGGTTCGATTGATAGCTGGGGCAGCAATGCTACTTCGAGGTTCCAACTAAGAGGGTGTAGCGTAGTCCTTCAGCGGTTTGTTCTGAGGTCCTTCAGCCATCTTTGCTTCTTCAACAGGAGGATGAGCTAGAAGATCAGGAATATTGTGTCTTTGTTGATATTCGATGGTGCGCCTTCTTAAATGTAAGAAGCGCTCTAGTTCGGCGATTGTAGGTTGTAAGATGTCACCTTGTGAGCGAGTACTTGGCATACAATCGAAGAACGAGTAGAGGGAGAGAGAATAGTTAACCTAGTCTATACTGTGTAACAAAAGATTACACTATTGACTAAACGGGTCCCCGGCAACGGTGCCAAAAACTTGATCGCGACTTTCTATGTCTAACTCAATTAACTGCAAGTGCACAGTCTATCGCATAGTAATAATAGATATCGATCCCACTGGGACTCGTAATCAAACTAGTATTTTCGGGTGTTACTGTGTTTAGCTAGGTTGGTAATATTTTAGGGGAATAGTAACGAAATAAGTGTGTAAACTAAAGGGAACTAAAGCTTTTAATTAAGGTATAAATGCTTGAATCGGTATGTAATATGTTACTTCTTCATGGATTCTATAGGTCACCGGTGTCTTTAGGTTTTCAAAAATAGTTTAAGAAGAAAATGATGGTTTAAAGACCTTTGTCTCACGATAGTTGTTGACGCTAGTCGCAACTCTAAGGCGGAACGTATGTTGTCGCTATCCCGTTCATGATTAATGTTACTTTTTGAAAACTATTAAGTTCTAATTCCTTTTAAAGCGATGTCGCTGTTTTTAAAAAGAATGGCTAGTTTTTACTATCTGGTCTTAGCCTCAGTTGTCGCTTGTTGGTTCGTACCTTTATGAATTTCCCACTGTTGTGGCAAAACTACTGTAAATAATTTCTCGCTGTCGCGACGAAGGTTTATTTAGAAAAATCGATTTAAAAACTGAAGCCATAAATAAGTTTTGAAAAGGTAGATATACACCGGTTAATTATCGAATCCCATAAGATTATTTATTACATACTGATTACTTAAGATTTAGCCAGACATGGAATATAGATAAACAACACGTAAATAATGGCAGAAAATAATAATATGCATTATAATGGAAAATAGCAATTTAATTTACGATTAGAATAGAAACCTGTAAACAATTTGATTGGCTTTTGGGAAATCCTCCAAAATGGCGGCAGGATTTAGTCTTTATGCCAATTACTCGTACAGAATATAAATGGAAAGTAAAACAACAATTGCAAGGAAGGAAAGAAAAAGGAAACAAAATAACGATAAGAAAATTGGAAACTGAATAATTGCTCTAAAAGTAAATTGGCAGCACTTCGTCTCTTCAATGCGGCTTCCTTTTTCTGGTACTAGCTACCTCCTTTTATAGATGGGATATTCAACGGTTTATTTCTTCGGGAAGTGGGAATGATATCAGAAAATATAGGAGTTAGTGGTCCACTCCTCTTTGGCACTTTCATCTCTTGACAGCACGTGCAGAAAAGCTGCATTTTAACTCCATGACGGTCGTCACACGCATGACGGTCGTCACACCCTTGTGACGGTCGTCATATCAGCAGAACTCATTTTTGCTGCTTTTTGGCCTAATTTTCACCTGGTTTTCACCTGTAAATGCTTCTTTTCTTTATCTTGCTCCATTTGAGCATGGACTTTGAATACCTGCAAAATACTGGGCAAATAGTGTGGAAATATCTGAAATCGGAGTGAAAACGGTCGCCGATTAGTAGAAAGGTACATCATTATATATATATATATATATATATATATATATATATATATATATATATATATATATATATATATATATATATATATATATATATATATATATATATATATATATATATATATATATATATATATATATATATATATATATATATATATATATATATATATATATATATATATATATATATATATATATATATATATATATATATATATATATATATATATATATATATATATATATATATATATATATATATATATATATATATATATACATATATATATATATATATACATATATATATATATATATATATATATACATATATATATATATATATATATATATATATATATATATATATATATATATATATATATATATATATATATATATATATATATATATATGATTTCGCGTTATCAGACACAAGCAATTGTTAACCCAGTTCGGTGCAAATACACCTATGTCTGGGGGCTACCAAGCCAAGAAGAAAATTCACTAAGTAGAATTAGTTTGAAAATTCTAAGCAAACTCTCTCTAGTTTACAATCTTCGCACCTAATCTCTACCCTTGCAATTTCTATCTAAGACACTCTTAGATATGAGACACCTCTCACTCCCCCTAAATTACAGCAGTGATAACAACAAATTAATAAAACATAGAAGACACTCTTCAAAGACAATACTTGATCTTGCTTACAAGCTTCAAGCAAGAACAATGCACTCGTGCTTAAAAGCTTAGAGTGGACAACTTACAACTCAGAAACTCAGTCCAATTCACACATCAAAGTGATGAATGAATGGCTCACAAACAACAATAACACAAGAAGGTAAAAACCTTATTCCTTAAACAATGCACACTCTCAACCCTAGCTTAGGTGTTCTTCAATTAGGATTGTAAAGTCTTTATATAGAAACACTTTGAACGGGTTTGGGATTTAGCAAAAACTAACTCTGATTTGATAAAATCAAATTAGATAATTCTTAAAATCTTTTCATCATTAAAACCAATTCAGATTTGACCAAATCAAATCAAAACAAATCAAACTCCAAATCTTCTCAAGATTAAAACAAATTCAGATTTGATCAAATCAAATCAAACTACAAATCTTCTCAAGTTTTCCTGCATAAAAATAGAACAAAAGATTCCAAAATAACTTCATAAATAATTCAGCATAAGCTCTTTTGTTTAAAGAATATCTCCACGTTGATTTGTACCAACAAAAACTCTTTAAAAAGCCCATGAGGCTGCACAAAAACACAACAGTCAAAACATAACATTCTCATTGAATGTTCTATTCACACATGTCAGGACATCATACTTGACATCATGGAATAAAACCCTGTAACATAAAGAATAACCACCTGCAGAATGCTAAGATCATATGTCAAGACATCCTATAGAACAACTTGTAATAACGACAAGTTTTACCAAAATTGCTGCCAATCATAGAACTAACAATCGGTATTATTAAGCATGAAGAACTAGGTAAATATTATGTAGCATTAATGATATTTATTATTTTACCGTTACCAGTCTTAGCTTGGTTTATTAATAGAGATTTTTGAATAAAACATGATCATGGTTTTTATAATCGTTGTTATTGAATAGATTGACATATACTTTTTTGTTTATGTATTAAATTTTGATTATGTTCTTTTGAATTCTAGATAGAATCATGTCAAATGATAAGCATCACTTCAAAATTTTAAGCATAACTTGGGACAACTACACAACATGGAATAACAACTTAATAAAGTATCTTGCATGTGAGAGACTTGATAAAATTCTTGAAGGAGAAATTTCAGGAAAGTTAGTTTTTGACCCAGAAGGAATGCCAATGAAAAAAATAAAAAATAAATCGAATAATCAAACATCACCTTGACAATGGTTTACAAACAAAATATTCAAATGCAAAAGATCCCATGATTTCTTAGGACAAACTTAAGGCAAGATTTGGACATCAAAAGAAAGTTTTGTTGCTCTCATTAATGGATCAGTGGAACAAATTAAGATTCCAAGATTATAAAAGTGTTGTTGCATATAACTCTGTCATGCACCAAATTATAGCACAATTAGAATTTTGTGGCATAGTTATAACTCGAGAAGAAAAATCGGAAAAATATTTTTCAACTTTTCATGCATCCCAAGTTTTTTTGCAACAATAGTACAAAATGAGAGAATTTTCTGAGTATTCTGATTTAGTTGCATCCCTTCTAGTAGCATAAAAAAATAATGAGCTCCTTATAAAAAAACCACCAGCTACGTCCCACAGGAATAATATCATATCTTGAGACAAATGCCACAGTATTTAATCAAAGGTGTGGTGACTATAATCGTAATAAAAACGTGGAGGTTTTTCTTGTTTTGAGGGTCCTAGTCGAGGGGGATATCACGGTTAAAACCACTTTTGTGGTCGAGGTCGTGGACGGAGTTATGTGAATAACTATAGATCCCATATATGACCAGACTATCATGTATCGTCAAGGTAGGGGTACTTAGATCCAAGAGGGTCCCTCGAAGAATCGTGATGATTTGTGCTATGGATGCAGAAAGAAAGGTCATTGGTCTAAGACGTGTTGAACACCGGAATACTTGTGTAAAAGAAACAAGGCATTTATATAGGGAAAGGGGAAGGAAGTAAATTTTAATGAAATTGAACCCGAAAATGATACTACGTGTCTCGAGGTTGCTGATTTTGTTGAAGGAACAGTGGATTAAGAAACTTTTTGAATAATAATATATGATATTCTTGTATTAATTTTATATTTTAACTATGTCCAATTATTACATTAGTGTAATAGTTGCACTACTAGTAGTATAAATACTACATTTGCCTAATGTAAAAATACACCAAAATTTTAATTTGAAAACACAAAAGCGTTATCCCTTCTTCCATCTTTCCATCTAAATTTAATAGTTAGAACTAGTTTAGTAACTTATATTAGTTCATAAATATTAACAAATATTCAAAATCAGTTTTTCTCAACACGTTATCAGCACGATCGTTTCTATCAGAAGTTATTACTACACTGGGTATATCTTTTAAATTTATCACTTTAATCTCATTATTTCTATAATTTTTTATTATTTATCATGGTTATAGAAAACTTCCAATTATTCAAGTGATTTATAATTAGAATGACTTTTATTGTTATTGTTTACTTTACTGCTTGTTATAGAAAACTAACAACTTGTCAAGTGCTCTATAATAGAGGTGGCTTTTATATATTTTGTGTGGAGGTTTAAAACCCCATATTTAGTTCTAACTTTTATTTCAGTTCCTAACTTTTATATTCAGTTACTAACTTTTATTTTTAATGGAGGTTTAAAACTCCATATGCATTTACTAACTTTTATGTTCTATTACTGAATTTTACATTGAGTTACTAACTTTTATATTTAATGGATGTTTAAAATCCCATAAGCAGTTACTAACTTTTATATCCAGTTCCTAACTTTTATATTTAATGGAGGTTTAAAAACCTCATATGTAGTTACTAACTTTTATATTCAGTTCCTAACTTTTATATTCAGTTCATAACTTTTATATTCAATGGAGGTCTAAAACCCCATCCACCGTTACTAATTTTCATATTTAGTGGAGGTATAAAACCCCATATGTTATCTTATAATTATCTCTAAACCATTTTAATAGCTAGTCGATATTTAACACACTTTAAATTTGTTTTGATGATATTTATTTTTCTTTCTTTCTCTTTTTGCCTTTTCTTTTCTTTTCCCTAACGGTAACTATAACGACCGTTTTACAAATTTATCTATATAAAATTCAACTTCTTTAAGAAATTTCATATCATTCTCAAAAATTTATCCATATCTTTCAAATGGCTAAATGTTTTATTTTGTTCATCACTCTACTTGTCATTATTTTATTCCTCATCGGTATTATTAAGCATGAAGAACTAGGTAAATATTATGTAGCATTAATGATATTTATTGTTTTACCGTTACCGGTCTTAGCTTGGTTTAATTATAGAGATTTTTGAATAAAACATGATCATGGTTTTTATAATCGTTGTTATTGAATAAATTGACATATATTTTTTTATTTATATATTAAACTTTGATTATGATCTTTTGAATTCTAGATAGAATCATGACAAATGTTAAGCATCAATACAAAGTTTTAAGCATAACTTGGGACAACTACATAATATGGAATAACAACTTAATAGAATATCTTGCATGTGAGATGCTTGATAAAATTCTTGAAGGAGAAATTTCAGGAAAGTCAGTTGTTGAACCAGAAGGAATGGTAATGAAAAAATCAAAAGTAAATCGAACAATCAAACACCACCTTGACGATGGTTTACAAACAGAATATTCAAATGCAAAAGATTCCAAGATTTTGTAGGATAAACTTAAGGCAAGATTTGGACATCAGAAGAAAGTCTTTTTGCCCTCATTAATGGATCAGTGGAATAAATTAAGATTCCAAGATTATAAAAGTGTTGTTGCATATAACTCTGTCATGCACCAAATTATAGCACAATTAGAATTTTGTGGCATAGTTATAACTGAAGAAAAATCGGAAAAATATTTTTCAACTTTTCATGCATCCCAAGTTTTGTTGCAACAACAGTACAAAATGAGATAATTTTCTGAGTATTCTAATTTAGTTGCATCCCTTCTAGTAGCAGAAAAAATAATGAGCTCCTTATCAAAAACCACCAGTTACGTCCCACATGAACAATATCATGACCTTAGATAAATGCCACTGTATTTAATCAAACACGTGATGACTATAATCGTAATAAAAACGTGGAGGTTATGCTCGTTTTGAGGGTCCTAGTCGAGGGGGATATCACGGCTGAAACCACTTTTGTGTTCGAGGTCGTGGACGGAATTATGTGAATAATTATAGATACCATATATGACCAAACTATCATGTATCGTCAAGGTAGGGGTACTTAGATCCAAGAGGGTCCCTCGAAGAATCGTGATGTTTTGTGCTATGGACGCAGAAAGAAAGGTCATTGGTCTAAGACGTATTGAACACCAGAATATTTGTGTAAAAGAAACAAGGCATTTATATAGGGAAAGGGGAAGGAAGTAAATTTTAATGAAATTGAACCCGAAAATGATACTACGTGTCTCGAGGTTGCTGATTTTGTTGAAGGAACAATGGATTAAGAAACTTTTTGAATAATAATATGTGATATGCTTGTATTAATTTTATATTTTAACTATGTCCAATTATTACATTAGTGTAATAGTTGCACTACTAGTAGTATAAATGCTACATTTGCCTAAAGTAAAAATACACCAAAATTTTACTTTGAAAACACAAAAGCGTTATCCCTTCTTCCATATTTCCATCTAAATTCAATAGTTAGAACTAGTTTAGAAACTTATATTAGTTCATAAATATTAACAAATATTCAAAATCAGTTTTTCTCAACACGTTATCAGCACGATCGTTTCTATCAGAAGTTATTACTACACTGGGTATATCTTCTAAATTTATCACTTTAATCTCATTATTTCTGTAAGTTTTTATTATTTATCATGGTTATAGAAAACTCCCAATTATTCAAGTGATTTATAATTAGAATGACTTTTATTGTTATTGTTTACTTTACTGCTTGTTATAGAAAATTGACAACTTGTCACGTACTCTATAATAGATGTGGCTTTTATATATTTTGTGTGGAGGTTTAAAACCCCATATTCAGTTCTAACTTTTATTTCAGTTCCTAACTTTTATATTCAGTTACTAACTTTAATATTTAATGGAGGTTTAAAACTCCATATGTATTTACTAACTTCTATATTCTTTTACTAAATTTTATATTGAGTTACTAATTTTAATATTTAATGGATGTTTAAAACCCCATATGCAGTTACTAACTTTTATATCCAGTTCGTAACTTTTATATTTAATGGAGCCTTAAAAACCTCTTATGCAATTAATAACTTTTATATTCAGTTTCTAACTTTTATATTCAGTCCATAACTTTTATATTCAATGGAGGTTTAAAACCCCATCCACCGTTACTAATTTTTATATTTATGGAGGTATAAAACCCCATATGTCATCTTATAATTATCTCTAAACCATTGTAATAGCTAGTCGATATTTAACACACTTTATATTTGTTTTGATGATCTTTATTTTTCTTTCTTTCACTTTTTGCCTTTTCTTTTCTTTTCTCTAACAGTAACTATAACGTCCGTTTTACAAATTTATCTATATATAATTCAACTTCTTTCAGAAATTTCATATCATTCTCAAAAATTCATCCATATCTTTTAAATGGCTAAATGTTTTATTTTGTTCATCACTCTACTTGTCATTATTTTATTCCTCATCGGTATTATTAAGCATGAAGAACTATGTAAATATTATGTAGCATTAATGATATTTATTGTGTTACCGTTACCGGTCTTAGCTTGGTTTAATAATAGAGATTTTTGAATAAAACATGATCATGGTTTTTATAATCGTTGTTATTGAATAAATTGACATATATTCTTATTTATATATTAAACTTTGATTATGATCTTTTGAATTCTAGATAGAATCATGACAAATGTTAAGCATCAATACAAAGTTTTAAGCATAACTTGGGACAACTACATAACATGGAATAACAAGTTAATAGAGTATCTTGCATGTGAGAGGCTTGATAAAATTCTTGAAGGAGAAATTTCAGGAAAGTCAGTTGTTGACCCAGAAGGAATGGCAATGAAAAAATCAAAAGTAAATCGAACAATCAAACACCACCTTGACGATGGTTTACAAACAGAATATTCAAATGCAAAAGATTTCAAGATTTTGTAGGATTAACTTAAGGCAAGATTTGGACATCAAAAGAAAGTTTTGTTGCCCTCATTAATGGATCAGTGGAACAAATTAAGGTTCCAAGATTATAAAAGTGTTGTTGCATATAACTCTGTCATGCACCAAATTATAGCATAATTAGAATTTTGTGGCATAGTTATAACTTAAGAAGAAAAATCGGAAAAATATTTTTCAACTTTTCATGCATCCCAAGTTTCGTTGCAACAACAGTACAAAATGAGAGAATTTTCTGAGATTTAGTTGAATCCTTTATAGTTGCAGAAAAAAATAAACGAGCTCCTTAACAAAAACCACCAATTACATCCCATAGGAACAATATCATATCCTGAGATAAATGCCAATGTATTTAATCAAACGCGTGGTGACTATAATCGTAATAAAAACGTGAAGGTTATGCTCGTTTTGAGGGTCCTAGTCGAGGGGGATATCACCGTTGAAACCACTTTTGTGGTCGAGGTCGTGAGCGAAGTTATGTGAATAATTATAGATCCCATATATGACCAAACTATCATGTATCATCAAGGCAAGGGCACTTAGATCCAAGAGGGTCCCTCGAAGAATCGTGATAATTTGTGCTATGGATGTAGAAAGAAAGGTCATTGGTCTAAGAGGTGTTGAACACCAGAATATTTGTGTAAAAGAAACAAGGCATCTATAGAGGAAAGGGGGAAGGAAGTTAATTTTAATGAAATTGAACCCGAAAATGATACTACATGTCTCGAGGTTGCTGATTTTATTGAAGGAACAATGGATTAAGAAACTTTTTGAATAATATGTGATATACTTGTATTAATTTTATATTTGATTTATATCCAATTATTACATTAGTGTAATAGTTGCACTTCTAGTAGTATAAATACTAAAGGGAATGATTCTTTTATATATTATTCCAGTCATAAGTGCTGAGTATTTATAGATACAAATAATACTTGAGTGTATAACTAATTCCTAATCCTAAGGAAACCCTATTGGTGATTCCTAGTATTAAGCAATGAATAATTCAAACTATACCAACTCATATGCATAGTAATAGGAATGGTTGGTTACACTTAATTATTGGAACAACTTATTCTTATCTATTATTATGCCCCCTCAAAATTGGGTCACCATCAATGACACAAATTTTGTCTCTCAGAAATGAAAATCTGGTTTGATGCATAGGCTTTGTTAGAATGTCTTCCGGTTGGTCCTTTGTAGAAATGTGAGAGACTCGTATATTTCCAAGTTGAACCATTTGTCGCACGAAATGATAATCTAGAGCAATGTGTTTCATTCGAGAGTGAAAAACTGGATTATAGCATAAGTAGGTTGTGCCAATATTGTCACAAAAAAGAGTAGGTACTTGAGATGGTACTCCAAGTTCACTCAATAGATTGAGCAACCACATGATCTCAGCTGTAGTATTGGCAGCAGATCGATATTCGACTTCTGTGGAAGATCTTGCAACTGTTCTCTGTCTTTTTGATAACCACGAAACAAGATTTCCTCCAAAGTAAATTATGTAAGCTGAAGTAGATGTTTTGTCATCGTAATTACCTCCCCAATCAGCATCGGTGAAGGCTTGCATTTTGAGATGAAGTGGTTTTTCTAGCCGCAAAGCATGATTAATAGTATGTTTTAGATACCGTAATACTCGCTTGAGCTGCTGGAGATGCAGTTGTGTTGGTTGATGCATGAATTGTGACAATTTATTAATTGCAAAGGACAGATTCGGCCTTGTCAAAGTAACATATTGCAATGCACCAATGATACTACGGAATAGCTTTGAGTCGGCAGCGGCTGATCCATCATTTAGTTTGAGAGGAGTAGTCATACATAATGGTGTATTAACGGTCTTTGCTCCAGCCATATTGAACTTATCCAAGAGTTCTCGAATATAACCATGTTGAGATAATAACATACCCTCCTTGGTTGGATCATTTCAATGCCAAGAAAATAATGAGGGAAAGTTTTGTCATGAAGTGAGTTAAAAAGGTAGTATCACTGCCCGTCAAAAGTAAGTCATCAACATATACTAATAAGAAAGCTTGTACGCCGTGTTTATTGTAAATAAACAAGGATGGATCACTTAGGCTTGTTTGAAACCCAGTAGAAAGAACAAAGGCCTTGAGAGAATCATGCCATACTCGAGGTGCTTGTCGTAAGCCATAGATAGCCTTCTTGAGTTTACATATATGTTGAGGAAATTCAAAATGAATAAACCTGGGTGGCTGTTGCATGTAGACATCTTCAGTCAATTTTCCCTGCAAAAAGGCATTATTAACATCCATTTGGTGTAAGGACCACCCTTGAGAAAGTGCTAAAGTGAGAACCACTTTAATAGTTTGAGGTTTCACAACCGGTGCGAATGTTTCCTTAAAATCAAGACCAGGTGTTTGAGTGAATCCTTTTGCAACTAACCTTGCTTTATACCATGCCACACTCCCATCAGGATTTCTTTTGATGCGAAACAACCATTTACAGCCAACTAAATTAGTATGAGCCTGACGGGGAACCAAGGTCCAAGTGCCATTATTCATGAGTGCATTAAATTCAGCCGAACAAGCATCTCTCCAATGTGGTATTTTAACTGCTTGAGTAATAGTAGATGGCTCAAGATTTTCCTGCAAGTCATGTTTAGAGGCAATAAATAGTTTCTTGGGTTTGGATATATTATTTTGTGACCTTGTCACGATAGGAGCACGTTGAACTGGATTATTTGTCGTTGAAGTTGGAACCGGATCATATGCAGTGTTGGTGATAGAGCTTGTTAAGTTATCACTAGTCACTAGTATCTCTGTTGTTACAGACAACTCGATAGGTTGCATTGACTCAGGGACTGGTGGAGGACTTGATACCGGATCTGTTGTGGGACTCGATACCGGGACTGATGGCTCAGGGGTGGATGACTCATGTGCTAGGGACTGGTTTGGTTCTTGAGCTGAATTTTGATCTTGGGTAACATGAATAATATTGTGTACCGAAGAGTCATGTGATGGAATTGGAGGACAAGTAGATGACGAATTAATTAGGGATTGATAGGGGAATGAGTTTTCCACAAAGTGGACATGTCTAGATACATATATCCTATTTAACACAGGTTCAAGACAAAAATATGCATACTGAGACGTTGAATAGCCTAGGAAGATGCAAGGTTTAGACCTGGGTTGGAGCTTATTTTGCATATATGGTTTCAGCCAAGGAAAGCACAAACAGCCAAATGAATGAAGTGTATGATAAGCTGGTTTGCTTTTAAACAATATTTCAAAGGGAAAGATCATATTAATGATTAGTTTAGGCATCCTGTTAATAAGATACACAGCAGTGGTGAAAGTAAATGACCATAGTTGGGAGGGTAAATTAGCATGATGCAAAAGAGCACGACCCGTTTCAACAACATGTTTGTGTCTCCTCTCTGCTGTGCCATTTACCTCAGGTGTGTGAGGTGGTGAAGTTAAATGAGAAATGCCATTATTGGCAAGAAAAGATTTTAATTTGATAAATTCTCCACCGTTCTCAGTGAAAAGAGAAACAATCGGAAAATTAAAGGATTTTTCAACAATGGACTTGAATTGAACAAAAATAGAGAAGACATCTAACTTATGTTTCATTGGGTACAACCAGACATATTTGGAAAAATGATCAACAATGATTAAATAATATAAGAAACCATCTACTGATCTAACAAGAGCTGGGCCCCAAACATCAGAGTACAAAAGTTCCAAAGGTTTGCTGCTTGTGAGATGATGATTTGAAAAAGGAAGCTTGTGGCTTTTTGCACAGCGACAAGAAGTACACTCATGTGAGGCCAGAAGCTTTATTGGTAGATGATGATTGTCAGTCAGATGATTTATTATTTTGAAAGAAGGATGTCCTAATTTATGATGCCATGTAGATGTAGAATGAATGCTTGTATGCAATGCTTGCGGTGGACTGGATGAACGAAATGCATTGGATAGATGATAAAGATCATGTTTAAGTGGTCCTTGAAGCAGTGGTTGACCCGAGGTCAAGTCCTTGACAACAAAATGATTTGCAAAAAATTCAACAGAACAACTATTAGGTTGACATAACTTGGAGACAGACAAAAGGTTAGATTGAATTTTAGGAACACATAAGACTTGTTTAAGATGAAGAGGTTTGACAGAAGTATTAATAACAGAGTTACCAGTGTGAGTAATTTTCAAACCTGTTCCATCACCAACAATCACCCGATCTGCTCTAGGATAGGAATTTGTTAAGGTAAGCTATTGTAGGTCCTGAGCAATATGATGAGATGCTCCTGTATCCATGACCCATTTACCATGTTGTGTTGCAGCCTGATTTTGAGCACAGTTCGCTGTTGGTTTATGGCCGTTTCATTTAGGAAATCCCTTAATCATGTAGCAAACCTTAGCAGTGTGACCTGCCTTGTCGCAAAACTGACAAACCACCTTATTTTCGCCATTCTGCAAAGTTGGTGAAGGGCTGCGGTTATTGTTGTTTTTGTGGTGATAATTTTTTATTCTTGTGGCTGCATTGGCAGTGGCAATCACATTGTCAACTGCAAGTGGATCAGCTTGATGATGAATTGTTTCAAAATCCATCAGTTTTTCATGAAGTTCAGCAAATGCAATAGGACTTTCTCTGCTTCTAAGTGCAGCGGAAATTTCACGATACTCAGCACTCAAACCATTGAGAGTATGAATAACAAGATCAGTTTCATCAAGGGGATGATCAATGATTGAGAGTTCATCCGAAATTGCCTTAATCCCTTGTAGATATGTAGCCATCAATTGATTTCCTTTTTTGAAATTGGAAATCTGTTGTTTGAGCGTAATAATCCGCACTCTTGAGCGGCCCGCATACATGGTTTTAAGGATCTCCCATGCTTGATTGGAACTTTTGACAGTTCCTAAGTGTGTGACCACTATTGCAGTCACCGAAGATATAATACCATGTAGAATGAGTTGATCTTGTCGAACCCAATTCGTGAAGGCTGGATTGACAGCGGCGGTATCGTTTGCGAGTTGTTTTGATGGACAAGGCTTAGTTCCATCAATATAACCTAGAAGATCATAGCCTGTTAAAAGAGCCATGAATTGAATTCTCCAGGCAGGATAATTGTCTCCATCAAGTTTAATGGAGAGTTGAGAACCAGCATTCAAGACAATCAGTTTGTCGGCTGGTGATGACATAATGGGCGTCGGTTCATGTGCAGAAGGCATAACACAGATCGGGAAAAAAATTGCTTTTAAGCTCTACGCTCTGAATACCATAAAGGGAATGATTCTTTTATATATTATTCCAGCCATAAGTGTTGAGTATTTATAGATACAAATAATACTTGAGTGTATAACTAATTCCTAATCCTAAGGAAACCCTATTGGTGATTCCTAGTATTAAGCAATGAATAATTTCAAACTATACCAACTCATATGCATAGTAATAGGAATGGTTGGTTACACTTAATTATTGGAACAACTTATTCTTATCTATTATTAAATACTACATTTGCCTAATGTAAAAATACACCAAAAATTTACTTTGAAAATACAAAAGCGTTATACCTTCTTACATCTTTCCATCTAAACTTAATATTTAGAACTAGTTTAGTAACTTATATTAGTTCATAAATATTAACAAATATTCAAAATCAGTTTTTCTCAACACGTTATCAGCACGGTCGTTTCTATCAGAAGTTATTACTACACTGGGTATATCTTCTAAATTTATCACTTTAATCTCATTATTACTATAATTTTTATTATTTATCATGGTTATAGAAAACTACCAATTATTCAAGTGATTTATAATTAGAATGACTTTTATTGTTATTGTTTGCTTTACTACTTTTTATAGAAAACTGACAACTTGTCAAGTGCTCTATAATAAATGTGGCTTTTATATATTTTGTGTGGAAGTTTAAAACCCCATATTCATTTCTAACTTTTATTTCAGTTCCTAACTTTTATATTCAGTTATTAACTTTTATATTTAATAGAGGTTTAAAACTCCATATGCATTTACTAACTTTTATATTCTATTACTAAATTTTATATTGAGTTATTAACTTTTATATTTAATGGATGTTTAAAACCCCATATGAAGTTACTAACTTTTATATCCGGTTCCTAACTTTTATATTTAATGGAGGTTTAAAAACCTCATATGCAGTTACTAACTTTTATATTCAGTTCATAACTTTTATATTCAGTTCATAACTTTTATATTCAATGGAGGTCTAAAACCCCATCCACCGTTACTAATTTTCATATTTAGTGGAGGTATAAAACCCCATATGTCATCTTATAATTATCTCTAGACCATTCTAATAGCTAGTTGATATTTAACACACTTTAAATTTGTTTTGATGATTTTTTTTTCTTTCTTTCTCTTTTTGCCTTTTCTTTTCATTTCCCTAATGGTAACTATAACAACCGTTTTACAAATTTATCTATATATAATTCAACTTCTTTCACAAATTTCATATCATTCTCAAAAATTAATCCATATCTTTCAAATGGCTAAAAGTTTTATTTCATTCATCACTCTACTTGTCATTATTTTATTCCTCATTGGTATTATTAAGCATGAAGAACTAGGTAAATATTATGTAGCATTAATGATATTTATTGTTTTACCGTTACTAGTCTTAGCTTGATTTGTTAATAGAGATTTTTGAATAAAACATGATCATGGTTTTTATAATCGTTGTTATTGAATAAATTGACATATATTTTTTTTATGTATTAAATTTTGATTATGTTCTTTTGAATTCTAGATAGAATCATGTCAAATGTTAAGTATCACTTCAAAATTTTAAGCATAACTTGGGACAACTATATAACATGGAATATCAACTTAATAGAGTATCTTGCATGTGAGAGACTTGATAAAATTCTTGAAGGAGAAATTTCAGGAAAGTCAGTTGTTGACCCAGAAGGAATGGCAATGAAAAAATCAAAAGTAAATCGAATAATCAGACACCACCTTGACGATGGTTTACAAACAGGCGATGTTTTTCAGGAAATATTTGCTGATTGTCATTTTGACGAAACACAATTTTCAACACTAGGGGGAGAAAATAAAAATTTAGAAAATGAGATAACATGGTATGTATCCCATTTATTACATCTGGACCCATATAATAAATCATGTGAAGAAAATGTAAAGAAAACTGTGCACTTACAAGATTTAGCAAATCAATTGCCAGATTCGTTTACTGATTTGAAAAGAGTGACAAAGTCACATGTATCAGCTATAAATGTCTCAACTCGGATTGAGATTTCAAATATAAATGATGTAGCATGTACATCTAAGGCATACTTGAAGCGTGACCGACCTATGGGATCCAAAGACAAAAATCCTCAAAAAAGAAAAGGGATAGAAAAGGTGAATATTATTGAAAGTGATCTTGAAAAGACACTGGATAATAATAAATCCACAATTGAAAAACATGCTCTCGAAGAAGCACAAGATGATGATAATGAAAATGAAAGCAAGAATGACCTTGAAATTTCAATTAATTATGTTGATATGAGAACTTTGTGGAACCGAAAAGATATAAATATAGATGAAATATTTTCATTCTTCATTGCATGTGAAATTATGAATGAAAATGATGATCCCAAACCAAGAACTATGAATGAATGTCAAAATAGACATGATTGGAAAAATTGGAAGGATGCAATAGATATTGAATTAAATTCTCTTAAAAATCGAAAAGTATTTGGCCCCATTACGACTATACCAAAAGATGTGAAACTGGTTGGGTATAGGTGGGTCTTTGTAAGAAAACGAAATGAGAAAAATGAGATTGTCAAATACAAGACTCGTCTTATTGCGCAAGGTTTTTACCAAAGATCAGGAATCAATTATGAGGTAACTTATTCTCTTGTTATAGATGCCATTACTTTTCGTTATTTAATTTGTTTATCAGTATTTAACAATCTTGATATGTATCTTATGGATGTTGTTACTGCTTATTTGTATGGATCACTTGATATTGATATATACATGAAAATCCCATAAGTATTTAAAATGCCAGAGACATCAAAACATAGAGAAATGTATGCAATTAAGTTGCAAAGGTCATGGATTAAAATAATCAGGGTGCATGTGGTATAATAGACTAAGTGACTATTTGCTTAAATAAGGCTATGAAAATAATCCTATTTGTCCTTATGTTTTTATAAGAAAAACAATATCCGGTTTTGTAATAATTGTTGTCTATGTTGATGACTTAAATATCATTGAAACTAATAGAGAAATAAAGGAAGCAAGAGATTACTTAAAGAAAGAATTTGAAATGAAAGATTTGGGAAAATCAAAGTTCGTTGGTTTACAATTGAGTATACTAAAAATGGTATATTGGTACATTAATTAAATTATACAGAAAGGGTATTGAAAAGATTTAACATGGACAAAGCAAACCCTTTAAGTACTCCAATGATGGGTGGAACACTTAATATTAAAAATGATCCATTTAAACATAAGGAAGGTAATGAAGAAGATATTGACTCTGAAGTACCATACCTCAATGCCATTGAGTCACTCATGTACCTTGCTAACTATACAATACCTGATATAACCTTTGTAGTAAATTTATTAGCAAGATTCAGTTCATGACCTACAAAAAGACATTGAAAAGGAATAAAACATATATTCTGGTATCTTCGAGGTACATCAGACCTTGGTTTATTTTATTCTAACAATAAAAAATCAGTTTTACTTGGTTATGCAGATGTAGGATATTTGTCATATTCACATAATGCTAAATCACAGACTGAATATATATTTACATATGGTAACACTGCAATATTATAGAGATTACAAAAGCAAACACTTGTAGCAACTTCTTCAAATCATGCTGAAGTAATTGCTCTCCATGAAACAAGCAAAGAATGTAGATGGTTATGATCAATAACTAGACATATCCAAGGAGCATCTAGTTTATCCATTGATAATAATCCAACAATTTTGTGTGAAAACAATGTCGTATGTGTTACCCAGATGAAAAAAGGTTACATCAAAAGTGACAGAACCAATCATATCCCTCTAAAATTCTTCTTATTCACACAAGAACTTGAAAGAAACAAAGAAGTTAATATTCAATATATTCGTTCATATGATAATATGGCAGATCTCTTCACAAAAGCACTTCCTACATCAATTTTCAAGAAGTATGTACAAAATATTGGAATGCATCAACTTCAAGATCTTTACAGAAGAACTATATGTGCTCTGTTGAGGGGGAGCATCATGTTGTACTCTTTTTCCTTATTAAAGTTTTTATTCCAATGAGTTTTTTCTAATAAGGTTTTTAACGAGGAATTATATGTTCCCATAAGTTTCTCTTTGATAAGACTTTGATGAAACACCTTAATGGATATTTCAAATGGGAAGTGTTATAATATTATTATTATTATTATTATTATATTATTATTATTTAGAAATATTTATCTAAATAGTAATGAAAAATTATTATAGATACATAATTTGTCAAAGTTAAAATAGTAAATTCAATTATTACATTAGTTTAATAGTTGCATTTCTAGTAGTATAAATACTAACTTTGCCTAATGTAAAAAAACACCAAAAATTTACTTTGAAAATACAAAAGCATTATCTCTTCCATCTCTTTCCATCTAAATTTAATAGTTACAACTAGTTTAGTAACTTATATTTGTTAGAACACAGATTGGTTCTTAGTTATATCTCTATGTTTTGATGATAACACTAATGAAATTTTGTATTAAGAAATTATATACTCTAAATTTGTTCAAGTATTTTTGTTGCTGATGTTAAATTTAATATTCTTCTGAAAGCAAAAATGAATCTGAATATTGAACTACGCAAGGCTCTGAGCGTCAGAAGCATCTCGTTAGAAGACTCTGAGCGCTGCCTACAGAAGACTCTGAAGCATAAGCTACAAAAGCATCTGAAGCGTAGCTGAAGACTTTGTATGAAGAGTTTCAAGCATTGTTTTTCAAAAGACTCTGATAGTACTGTTCGCTGCAAGTACTGAGGATCTGATCTCCAAACTCTCCTCTGATCGTTACTCACGCTGAAGCACACTTGCTGCAACACTCTGATACAACAAATTTTAATGACATCAAGACTCTGATCACTCAAGGCTCTGATGTTGATTGTTGTGAAATAGAAACTTGTTGAAGAAGACTACTCAAAGATATATCCGTTGGCATATTCCAAACGTCTCTTTCCTCTTTTATGCTAGACACAAGAACTCAGGCAAAAAGGATTTCTCTGAATGTTCTACTTCTAGGAAAGGTCAAGTCATGTGAAGAGAAAAGGCTACAACTACTTTTCAGTACACGGTCTTCAAGCTTGCAACGCCTTGGACTTCTTTGTCTATAAAAGCAAGCCTTCAACAACTTTCTACAGTGGACGTATTTTGACGAAAATTGACAAAACTATTGAAAACTCTCTCAAAGCTCTCATACAAATTATATTTCTTTGTTGAATAGTTTCATTCGTTCTTAATCTTAAGTGTATAAATCACAGTTGTGATATAGCTTTCATAAAAGCATTTTAAACACTTGCTTAGTTTACATTTGATTGTAAAAGTTCCTTAAGAAGACCAAGTTGTGGTCAGTAGTTCTTGAGAAGACTAAGACAGTTGTTCTTAGTGGTTGACATTGTAAACTGTTTGATTATAATGGATTAAGTCCTTGTGGAGAAAGGCAAATCACTCTTGATAGGGTGGATTGGATTAGTTGAGTTCAATGAACCAGGATAAAAATCAGTGTGTTTTTATTGCCATAATTTTTTTTAAAACCCTTATTCAACCCCCCCCCCTTCTAAGTGTTTTCTCACCTTCAGTTGGCATCAGAGCTCCGGTTCTGTGTGTGTTATCACTTCACCGTGAACAGAAAAGATCCAGTTGAGAAAACTCTTGATATATTTTGGTTGATACATTATGGTTGAAGCTTCAACATCCAACAACAACAGATATTAAGACAGAGATAGAATCAGCATTAAACCCCTTATGTTTGATGAGGAAAAGTTTGACTACTGGAAAGACAGGATTGAAAGTTTCTTTCTAGGATATGATGCTGACCTTTGGGATTTAGTTATTGATGGCTATGTTCATCCCACTGATGGGGATGGCAAAAAGATAGACAAAAAATCTATGACTCAAGCTTAGAAGAAAGAATTCAGGAATCATCATAAAGATAGAACCATACTTCTAAATGCTATATCTCATACTGAGTATGAGAAGATTACTAACAGAGACACAACATTTGGTATGTTTGAATCTTTGAAGATGACTCATGAAAGGAATTCTCAAGTCAAGGAGACTAAGGCTCTGGCGCTGATCCAGAAATATGAAGCCTTCAAAATGGAGGAATCAGAATCTATAGAAGTTATGTTCTCTAGATTCCAGATTCTCACAGCTGGCTTAAAAGTTCTAGACAAGGGTTACTCCACTGCAGATCATGTTAAGAAGATCATCAGAAGTTTGCCCATCAGATGGAGACCAATGGTCACTGCTCTGAAGTTAGCTAAGGATCTGAACAAGATCACATTGGAGGAACTGATAAGCTCTCTGAGGAGTCATGAGATTGAATTAGAGGAAGACGAACCCCAGAAAAAAGGTAAGTCTATTGCTTTAAAGTCTAACAAATATGCCAAAGCTTTGCAAGTTTTAGAAGAAAGTTATGAAGAATCTTCTTCTGAAGAAGAAGATGAATTGTCCATGTTGTCCAGAAGAATCAACAAACTCTGGAAGCATAAAGGAAAGAAGTTCAGAAACTTCAAGAAGCTAGATCAACGCAAAGAGTCCTCTGGACACAAAAGATCTGGAAAGAAAGAGGTTGTCTGCTATGAATGAAAGGAACTTGGTCACTACAAGAATGAATGTCCAAAGCTTCTGAAAGAAAAGCCAAAAAGGAAGTTTGACAAAAAGAAGAAGGTTCTAATGGCAACCTGGGATGATTCAGATGAATCTGAATCTTCATCAGAATTAGATGAAGAATGTGCCAACATGGCACTGATGGCAAGCATGGAAGATCAGGATGAAGGAACATCTGGATCTGAATCTGATTCTGAATCTGACTCAGAAGAGGTACTTTCTGATCTCTCTAGGGAAGAACTTATTGAGGTTTTATCAGAAGTTCTGAAAAAACTATAACCAGATTAAACTCAAGTGCAAGAAGCTTAAATGCAATCTTGAATATGAGAATAGTCTGTTAAAGTCAGAAGTTGTTGAGCTCAAAGAAAATAATTTGAAAATGAAAAAACAATTTTGAAAAAGCTCAACAAGACTCTGAATCTGAAACTAAGTCAAAATGTAAAAATATTTTAGAAGAATATGACTATAGTTTTCAGAAGTTTCTGGCTAGAAGCATAGATAGAAGCAAGATGGCTTCAATGATCTATCGAGTTAGCAGAAACAACAGGAAAGGAATTGGATATGAATCTTCCTCTGGAAAGGATTTAAATCCAATACCTGTTGATAAACTTATCATTAAGAATACTCCCTTATATTCTCACTTTAAGTTTGGTCATCTGAATGATATTAAACACACACACTCTGATCAGAATGTTCCTGTGTTTAAACCGAAAGTTAGTCAGAACAAACATGTTGTAAAAAGACAGAAGTTCAGACAAACTTTTAAGGCAACTAACCCAAAAGGACCCAAAAAGATCTGGGTACCTAAGGATAAGATAATATCTGTTGCAGATGTATTTAGTAGCAAAGTCAAGACGCCAATCATGGTACATGGACTTTGGCTGCTCATGTCACATGACGGGAGAAAGGTTTATGTTCCAAAGCCTGGAGCTTAAATCTGGAGGAGACGTCAAGTTTGGAGGGAATCAGAAGGGCAGGATAATTGACTCTGGTACTATTGAAAATGGTAACCTTTCCTCTATATCTAATGTTTTACTTGTAGAAGGATTAAAACATAATCTATTATCCATAAGTCAATTAAGTGACAATGGTTATGATATAATCTTTAATCAAAAATGTTGCAAAGCTGTTAGTCAAAAGGATGGCTCAATCCTATTTAATGGAAAGAGGAAGAACAACATTTACAAAATCAATCTTTCAGAACTTAAGGTTCAAAACATAAAATGCCTTATGTCTGTTAATGATGAGCAATGGGTCTGGCACAGAAGATTGGGGCATATTAATATGAGACGTATATCTCAGATTAATAAACTCAATCTGGTCAGAGGACTTCCTAAGTTGAAGTTCAACTCAAATGCTTTTTGTGAAGCATGTCAAAAAGGAAAATTTTAAAAATCTTCTTTTAAAACTAAAAATGATGTTTTAACCTCAAGACCATTAGAGTTACTTCACATTGATCTGTTTGGACCAGTGAAAATTGCATCCATCAGAGGCAAGAAGTATGGATTAGTCATTTTTGATGACTACAACATATGGATGTGGGTGAAATTCCTAAAACACAAGCATGAGTCACATTCTGTGTTCATTGACTTCTGCAAACAAGTCCAGAATGAAAAAGATTTTAAAATTGTTAAAGTCAGAAGTGATCATGGAGGCGAATTTGAAAACAAATATTTTGAAAAATATTTTAATGAAAATGGCATTGCTCATTATTTCTCCTGCCCTAGAACTCCACAACAGAATGGATTTGTAGAGAGAAAAAATAGAACATTGCAAGAAATAGCCAGAACCATGATCAACGGGACTAATCTAGCAAAGCATTTTTGGGCAGAAGCAATAAACACAGCTTGTTATATTCAGAACAGAGTGTCTGTAAGACCTCTTCTGGAGAAGACTCCCTATGAATTGTGGAGGAACAAAAAAACCCAACATTTCTTATTTCCATCCTTTTAGATGTATATGTTATATATTGAATACTAAAGAGAATCTGAACAAGTTTGATTCTAAAGCACAAAAGTGTTTCATGCTTGGCTAATTCTGAACGCTCTAAAGGCTACAGAGTATGCAATACTGAAACACAAATTGTGGAGGAATCTATACATGTTATATTTGATGATAAGCTTGGCAATCAAAATCCAAAGTAGGTTGATAATTCTGCAGATAGAGAAGTCATTCTCACATACTCTGAAGTCTCAGAGGCAGAAAAGGCTCAAGTGAAGGAATCAGAAGCAACGCCAGATGCAACTCCATTGGCTGCTCAGATGAACAATTTGAATATCTCTGAAGAACCTAAGGTTAGAGGATCATCTTCCAGAATCAAATCTTCTCATCCAGAAGAAATGATCATTGGAAAGAAGGATGACCTTATAAGAACAAGATCCTGCCTCAGATCATCTGAAGCGTCATTATTTGGTTTGGTGTCAGTTATTGAACCAACTTCTGTGGATGAAGCTCTGCAAGACAATGACTGGATAATTGCCATGCAAGAAGAGCTCAATCAATTCACAAGAAATGACGTTTGGGATTTGGTTCCCAGACCAAAAGGATTCAACATAATTGGAACTAAATGGGTCTTCAGAAACAAACTTAATGAGCAAGGAGAAGTTGTAAGAAATAAGGCAAGACTAGTTGCTCAGGGTTATAGTCAGCAAGAAGGAATTGACTACACAGAGACTTATGCTCTTGTGGCCAGGTTATAGTCTATTCGTTTACTTATTTCTTTTTCTGCACAAAATAACATCACTTTATATCAGATGGATGTTAAGAGTGCCTTCTTAAATGGGATTATAGAAGAGGAAGCCTATGTTCATCAACCTCATGGTTTTGAAAGTGATAAATTTCTAGAACATGTTTTTAAACTTAAGAAATCTCTTTATGGTTTAAAACAAGCTCCCAAAGCTTGGTATGAAAGATTAAGTAATTTTCTTCTGGAGAAAATTTTTATCAGAGGCAAAGTGGACATAACTCTCTTCTGTAAAACATTTAAGAAAGATCTATTAATTTGTCAAATATATGTAGATGATATTATATTTGGATCTACCAATGTTACGCTGGGAAAGGAGTTTGCTCTTTCTATGCAGGCTGAATTTGAGATGAGCGTGATGGGAGAATTGAGATTCTTTCTGGGAATTCAAGTCAACCAAACTCCAGATTGCACTTACATTCATCAGACAAAATATGTAAAAGAGCTTTTGAAGAAGTTCAACATGACTGATAGTAAGTTAGCAAAGACTCCAATGCATCCAACCATCATTCTTGGTAAGGAAGAGGTAAGTAAGAAAATAGATCAGAAACTCTACAGAGGTATGATTGGATCTCTTCTATACTTAACTGCTTCTAGACCTGACATTTTATTCAGTGTATGCTTGTGTGCTAGATTCCAATCAGATCCTAGAGAATCACAATTAACAATTGTTAAGAGGATTCTAAGGTATCTGAAAGGTACTACTAATGTGGGTTTGTGTTACAGAAAATCTAATGAATTTAAACTAGTTGGATTCTGTGATGCTGATTATGCTGGAGGCAGAGTTGAAAGAAAAAGTACTTCTGGAAGTTGCCAATTTCTGGTAAGTAATTTAATCTCCTGGTACAGCAAGAAACAACCTACAATTGATCTATCAACTACAGAAGTAGAATATATTGCTGCTGCTGGATGTAGCACACAGTTGCTCTGGATGAAAAGTCAGCTAGAAGATTATCAGATCTTTGAGAGTAATATTTCTATATTCTGTGATAATACTTCTGCTATATGCTTGTCTAAAAATCCAATTTTATACTCTAAAGCTAAGCATATAGAAATTAAACATCACTTCATTAGAGACTATGTTCAGAAGGGTATTATAAATTTAGACTTTGTTGATACAGATCATCAATGGGCTGATATTTTCACAAAACCCCTTGCTGAAGATAGGTTTAAGTTTATTCTGAAAAATATTGATATGGAATTCAGTCCAGAATAATATTTATCATAAGCAACTTTCTCAGATGCAAAATGTTTAAACTCTAAAGTATTTCATCTGTCATTTATTTAATTTCTTGAATTATTATTTCTGTGTGTATCTGAACTAGCAAATCTCAGAGGATCTGAACGTTGGCTAACGTTTCATTTCTCAAAGAGTTTTCAGAAGCACATGCAAGCAAACACGTGTAACTCAGAATCTGAAAAGATGGAGTGCACAATACTGAAAAGACGTTTGAGGTACTGTTTGAATATTTGGTTTCTCGTTTTCCCCCCAAATTGTCAGAATCATTAATGCTTGAAATGATTATTTTTTTCTTATTAAATGCCATTAAATGCTAAATGAGAACGTGTTGAATGTGTGACCTTTTGTGTGCCCTAATTTGTCTCTATAAATGCCACAACTCAACACATTTCACACTTTTCACTCTCACGAACACTTGTATGCATTTCTGCTTGCTCCATTGTTTTCATCTAAACCCAAAACCTAAAACTGTTCGTAACCCTAAACCTTCAACTTCTTCATCAATGGCTATTTCTTCTTCAACCTCTGCTCAGTTCCAATCTACCATGGCAGTTGTATCATCTTCTAATCTGGGTGTTGTTCCTTTCAAGGAACCTGTTAGAACAAATCTCACACCTGTTGAGAAACTAGAAGTTTTGTGTGAATCCTTGGTGGATTTTGCTTCATTGGCTGAAAATGGATTTAATCTGTGTTCTATCATTGATGCTCAAGGATGGACAAAGTATTTTGATAGATTGTTTGGGCCAGTTTATCCAGTTTTGGTAAAATAATTCTGGATTCATGCTAATGCATATCCCAAGTTCATTGTGTCATCTATTCTGGGAAAAGAAATTGTGATTACTGAGGATCTTATAAGGAAACTGATAGGATATGAAGAAACTGATGGAGTTTCTCATCTAACTGGGCGTGTCAACATGGAAGCTGTTTATGAAGAGGTGATTGCTTCTGGAGAACCCTCTAACAAGTTCAAAGATTTGAAGCCAAATTACAATATCTGGGCTAAAATCTTCATGGGTTGCATCCATCACAAAAAGTCTACCAACTCTCCTGACTATGTGAATAATGATCAACTTTACTTCATGTTCTGCCTTAGTCAGAGCACAAAGGTAGATCAGCCTCATCTATTCTTCTCTCATCTTTGGAATCATGTTAAGGCATCCAGAGAAGACATGAAGGCAAAATAGGCAAAGGGTAGAAATTAGATCCCTTGTGGAAGATTGATTTCAGACATTCTGACTGAGAACGGTCTGGTGGTGCATCTTCATGTGGCTGGACTGAAAGAAGAACTTACATCCATTCTTGGAAAAGTTCTTAATGCTAAAAGTTTACAGAGGCTGAAAGTAATAGATGAACTTACTTCTGTTCCTGACAAACTCAATACAGAAGAAGTAAGCAAACGAAGAATTCTGGTAGATAATTTTCCAACGTTCTATGCAGAAGAACCAAATGAAGTTATGATCAAGTTTGTTGGATCATGTATGGAACAAGGAATTCCAGTTTCAGAAGGATTTCTAAATCGTGAACCAATGCCAGATCTCTATGAAGAACATAAGAGGCAGAGAAAACAGGAGTTAGAAGAAGAAGAAGCTGCAGGCACACAGCAGAAAAAGCAGAAAACTTCTGAAGAACCTCAGAAGAAGAAGAAAAGAAAAGCTTCTGGAGAAGCTCCTTTTGCTCCTATCAAACGCATCAAGAAAATAGGTACTAAATCATCTTTACCTATTATTTCTGAAATTGCAATAGAATCATCAACAATTAGCTCTGTTCCTGAACCCCCATCTTCCCAAACTCAAACCACTTTTGTGCCATCTCATTCATCTATACAATCACCTCCATCTTCTAAACAAATTGCATCTGATACCACACTGTTACAATCATCTGAACCCATAACTTCTGAACAATCTGAACAACCAAAAACCTCTGAACCAGAACAATCTGAACCTCAAGATCAAACACCACCAGAAAAACCAACTCCACAACAACCAGAAATTCCTCAACCAGAAATTCCTGAACCAGAACCTATCCAACCCTCTGAACCTTTCATACATGATTCATAAATTCTGGATATCCAACCCCTCAAAACTCTCTTTGACGTTTCTTCTACATCTTGTCATTCATCTGAATCATCTGATTCTTCTGAATCTGATGTACACCCAGAAGTAAACTCACCCCCATCTCTTCGTGGCTATGAACCAAGATCATCTGATTTTGTTTCTTTTGCCTCCTTGAAACCTTTACCATCTGATCCCCGTCCCTCTAGATTAAAACTCAAACACTTTGTGATAAAACCAAAGCAATCTACTTTCATTCCCTATTCTTTTAATCCAAGAACTATTATTCCATCCATACGCAGAATAAAACCATTCTTTCACCTCATGTCTGCTCAATCTAAACCATCATATCCTCGTCCTCTATTCATTATCCCAACCTTTACCATACCATCCACAACAGACCAATCCAAACCATCAACTCTGGAAGTCGTTCTTAAACCTAAACCTAGGCTAAATGTTGATATTTTGTTTGCTACTTTCAAGAAAGAAATAAGGATGAGTTTAGACTTTGTGAAGAAGACATGCCTCTCAAGCATAAATCCAGATGACTCTGATGCTATTTGGAATAGCTTCATCTCCAGATTCAACATTGTTGCTTCAAATCTGAAGAGTGTCTGCTCTGATGATGCGAAGATCAAATTCACTAAGATTACCAGAACCATGCTATAGAATATGAATAGATATCCTACTTTGCTTCTTGAGGATGCATCTTCAACTTCTGGAGTGTCTGCTACTTCTGAGACTCTTGAAGGATCTGCTCTTGAAGTCATTCTGGAAGAGAATCCTTTGGCTCTGATGATTGTTGACAAACCATTTGTAACTGTGCCTCCAGAATCCTCAACTCCAATGGATATTGACTCTGCTCCTACTCCTACTTCTGAATCTGCTCCCTCTACTTCTTCTGATGTTAAGAAAGAGAATCCAGACTTAGAAGACAAGATTGTTGTGCTGAAAGTTGGTCAATCTGAGATAAAATCCTGGATGGCAAAGCAAGATTAGAATACTGACAACATTGAGAAATGGATGTCCAAGCAAGAACAATCTTCATCTGAAATTACCAACCTTCTGAAGATGCTTCTCTCTAAACAATCTTAGCTTTATGTGTTTTATCTGATGTTTGAGCACTTGTTTGAATTTCTCATCTGATGTCTTTTCTATCTGAATATTTTTAATGAATGAATTTATGAATGTTTTCTTTATATGATTATATCTTTTCTCTCTGTTTCCTTTTATTTGTCTTTAAAAAGTTTCTTTTTGATTATGACAAAAAGGGGGAGAAAATGAAATTCTGACTGTTCAAATAAACTTTACCTGAATGGAATTCAGACATATCAAATCATAACTAACATGAATTTTTAGTCTTTCAGAACCATATTGGTAAATCTGACAAAATTCATTAAAGTAACTCTGAGATCCCCAATTCAAGTTTTAACCAATCAGGCTCTAATTCTGAAACGTTCATCCAAATCAAGCTCTGATTCTAAAAAGAATACTCATGCAAAAAGGGAAGTTTATATTCTTTCTTAGTATTCAATTCAGGGAGAGATTCATAATCTCATGGGGAGTTATATTTATCTCTTTATTGAACAAAATTTCCTATGTTTTTGTCATCATCAAAAAGGGGGAGATTGTTAGAACACAAATTGGTTCTTAGTTATATCTCTATGTTTTGATGATAACACTAATGAAATTTTGTATTAAGAAATTATATACTCTAAATTAGTTCAAGTATTTTTGTTGCAAATGTTAAATTTAATATTCTTCTGAAAGCAAAAAATGAATCTAAACATTGAACTACGCAAGACTCTGAGTGTCAGAAGCATCTCGTTAGAAGACTCTGAGCGCTGCCTACAGAAGACTCTGAAGCAGAAGCTACAGAAGCATCTGAAGCGTAGGTGAAGACTTTGTATGAAGAGTTTCAAGCATTGTTTTTTAGAAGACTCTGATAGTACTGTTCACTGCAAGTACTGAGGATCTAATCTCCAAACTCTGCTCTGGTTGTTACTCACGCTGAAGCACACTTGCTGCAACACTCTGATACATCAAATTCTGATGACATCAAGACTCTGATCACTCAAGGCTCTGATGTTGATTGCTATGAAATAGAAACTCGTTGAAGAAGATTATTCAAAGATATATCCGTTGGCATATTCCAAACGTCTCTTTCCTCTTTTATGCTAGACACAAGAACTCAGTCAAAAAGGATTTCTATGAACTTTCTACTTCTAGGAAAGGTCAAGTCATGTGAAGACAAAAGGCTACAGCTACTTTACAGTACACGGTCTTCAAGCTTGCAACGCCTTGGACTTCTTTGTCTATAAAAGCAAGCCTTCAACAACTTTCTACAGTGGACGTATTTTGACGAAAATTGACAAAACTATTGAAAACTCTCTCAAAGCTCTCATACAAATTATATTTCTTTGTTGAATAGTTTCATTCGTTCTTAATCTTAAGTGTATAAATCACAGTTGTGATATAGCTTTCATAAAAGCATTTTAAACACTTGCTTAGTTTACATTTGATTGTAAAAGTTCCTTAAGAAGACCAAGTTGTGGTCAGTAGTTCTTGAGAAGACTAAGACAGTTGTTCTTAGTGGTTGACATTGTAAACTGTTTGATTATAATGGATTAAGTCCTTGTGGAGAAAGGCAAGTCACTCTTGATAGGGTGGATTGGATTAGTTGAGTTCAATGAACCAGGATAAAAATCAGTGTGTTTTTATTGCCATAATTTTTTTCAAAACCCTTATTCAACCCCCCCCCCCCCCCTTCTAAGTGTTTTCTCACCTTCAGTTGGCATCAGAGCTCCGGTTCTGTGTGTGTTATCACTTCACCGTGAACAGAAAAGATCCAGTTGAGAAAACTCTTGATATATTTTGGTTGATACATTATGGCTGAAGCTTCAACATCCAACAACAACAGATATTAAGACAGAGATAGAATCAGCATTAAACCCCTTATGTTTGATGAGGAAAAGTTTGACTACTGGAAAGACAGGATTGAAAGTTTCTTTCTAGGATATGATGCTGACCTTTGGGATTTAGTTATTGATGGCTATGTTCATCCCACTGATGGGGATGGCAAAAAGATAGACAAAAAATCTATGACTCAAGCTTAGAAGAAAGAATTCAGGAATCATCATAAAGATAGAACCATACTTCTAAATGCTATATCTCATACTGAGTATGAGAAGATTACTAACAGAGACACAACATTTGGTATGTTTGAATCTTTGAAGATGACTCATGAAAGGAATTCTCAAGTCAAGGAGACTAAGGCTCTGGCGCTGATCCAGAAATATGAAGCCTTCAAAATGGAGGAATCAGAATCTATAGAAGTTATGTTCTCTAGATTCCAGATTCTCACAGCTGGCTTAAAAGTTCTAGACAAGGGTTACTCCATTGTAGATCATGTTAAGAAGATCATCAGAAGTTTGCCCATCAGATGGAGACCAATGGTCACTGCTCTGAAGTTAGCTAAGGATCTGAACAAGATCACATTGGAGGAACTGATCAGCTCTCTGAGGAGTCATGAGATTGAATTAGAGGAAGACGAACCCCAGAAAAAAGGTAAGTCTATTGCTTTAAAGTCTAACAAATATGCCAAAGCTTTGCAAGTTTTAGAAGAAAGTTATGAAGAATCTTCTTCTGAAGAAGAAGATGAATTGTCCATGTTGTCCAGAAGAATCAACAAACTCTGGAAGCATAAAGGAAAGAAGTTCAGAAACTTCAAGAAGATAGATCAATGCAAAGAGTCCTCTGGACACAAAAGATCTGGAAAGAAAGAGGTTGTCTGCTATGAATGAAAGGAACTTGGTCACTACAAGAATGAATGTCCAAAGCTTCTGAAAGAAAAGCCAAAAAGGAAGTTTGACAAAAAGAAGAAGGTTCTAATGGCAACCTGGGATGATTCAGATGAATCTGAATCTTCATCAGAATCAGATGAAGAATGTGCCAACATGGCACTGATGGCAAGCGTGGAAGATCAGGATGAAGGAACATCTGGATCTGAATCTGATTCTGAATCTGACTCAGAAGAGGTACTTTCTGATCTCTCTAGGGAAGAACTTATTGAGGTTTTATCAGAAGTTCTGAAAAACTATAACCAGATTAAACTCAAGTGCAAGAAGCTTAAATGCAATCTTGAATATGAGAATAGTCTGTTAAAGTCAGAAGTTGTTGAGCTCAAAGAAAATAATTTGAAAATGAAAAAACAATTTTGAAAAAGCTCAACAAGACTCTGAATCTGAAACTAAGTCAAAATGTAAAAATATTTTAGAAGAATATGACTATAGTTTTCAGAAGTTTCTGGCTAGAAGCATAGATAGAAGCAAGATGGCTTCAATGATCTATCGAGTTAGCAGAAACAACAGGAAAGGAATTGGATATGAATCTTCCTCTGGAAAGGATTTAAATCCAATACCTGTTGATAAACTTATCATTAAGAATACTCCCTTATATTCTCACTTTAAGTTTGGTCATCTGAATGATATTAAACACACACGCTCTGATCAGAATGTTCCTGTGTTTAAACCGAAAGTTAGTCAGAACAAACATGTTGTAAAAAGACAGAAGTTCAGACAAACTTTTAAGGCAACTAACCCAAAAGGACCCAAAAAGATCTGGGTACCTAAGGATAAGATAATATCTGTTGCAGATGTATTTAGTAGCAAAGTCAAGACGCCAATCATGGTACATGGACTTTGGCTGCTCATGTCACATGACGGGAGAAAGGTTTATGTTCCAAAGCCTGGAGCTTAAATCTGGAGGAGACGTCAAGTTTGGAGGGAATCAGAAGGGCAGGATAATTGACTCTGGTACTATTGAAAATGGTAACCTTTCCTCTATATCTAATGTTTTACTTGTAGAAGGATTAAAACATAATCTATTATCCATAAGTCAATTAAGTGACAATGGTTATGATATAATCTTTAATCAAAAATGTTGCAAAGCTGTTAGTCAAAAGGATGGCTCAATCCTATTTAATGGAAAGAGGAAGAACAACATTTACAAAATCAATCTTTCAGAACTTAAGGTTCAAAACATAAAATGCCTTATGTCTGTTAATGATGAGCAATGGGTCTGGCACAGAAGATTGGGGCATATTAATATGAGACGTATATCTCAGATTAATAAACTCAATCTGGTCAGAGGACTTCCTAAGTTGAAGTTCAACTCAAATGCTTTTTGTGAAGCATGTCAAAAAGGAAAATTTTAAAAATCTTCTTTTAAAACTAAAAATGATGTTTTAACCTCAAGACCATTAGAGTTACTTCACATTGATCTGTTTGGACCAGTGAAAATTGCATCCATCAGAGGCAAGAAGTATGGATTAGTCATTTTTGATGACTACAACATATGGATGTGGGTGAAATTCCTAAAACACAAGCATGAGTCACATTCTGTGTTCATTGACTTCTGCAAACAAGTCCAGAATGAAAAAGATTTTAAAATTGTTAAAGTCAGAAGTGATCATGGAGGCGAATTTGAAAACAAATATTTTGAAAAATATTTTAATGAAAATGGCATTGCTCATTATTTCTCCTGCCCTAGAACTCCACAACAGAATGGATTTGTAGAGAGAAAAAATAGAACATTGCAAGAAATAGCCAGAACCATGATCAACGGGACTAATCTGGCAAAGCATTTTTGGGCAGAAGCAATAAACACAGCTTGTTATATTCAGAACAGAGTGTCTGTAAGACCTCTTCTGGAGAAGACTCCCTATGAATTGTGGAGGAACAAAAAAACCCAACATTTCTTATTTCCATCCTTTTAGATGTATATGTTATATATTGAATACTAAAGAGAATCTGAACAAGTTTGATTCTAAAGCACAGAAGTGTTTCATGCTTGGCTAATTCTGAACGCTCTAAAGGCTACAGAGTATGCAATACTGAAACACAGATTGTGGAGGAATCTATACATGTTATATTTGATGATAAGCTTGGCAATCAAAATCCAAAGTAGGTTGATAATTCTGCAGATAGAGAAGTCATTCTCACATACTCTGAAGTCTCAGAGGCAGAAAAGGCTCAAGTGAAGGAATCAGAAGCAACGCCAGATGCAACTCCATTGGCTGCTCAGATGAACAATTTGAATATCCCTGAAGAACCTAAGGTTAGAGGATCATCTTCCAGAATCAAATCTTCTCATCCAGAAGAAATGATCATTGGAAAGAAGAATGACCTTATAAGAACAAGATCCTGCCTCAGATCATCTGAAGCGTCATTATTTGGTTTGGTGTCAGTTATTGAACCAACTTCTGTGGATGAAGCTCTGCAAGACAATGACTGGATAATTGCCATGCAAGAAGAGCTCAATCAATTCACAAGAAATGACGTTTGGGATTTGGTTCCCAGACCAAAAGGATTCAACATAATTGGAACTAAATGGGTCTTCAGAAACAAACTTAATGAGCAAGGAGAAGTTGTAAGAAATAAGGCAAGACTAGTTGCTCAGGGTTATAGTCAGCAAGAAGGAATTGACTACACAGAGACTTATGCTCTTGTGGCCAGGTTATAGTCTATTCGTTTACTTATTTCTTTTTCTGCACAAAATAACATCACTTTATATCAGATGGATGTTAAGAGTGCCTTCTTAAATGGGATTATAGAAGAGGAAGCCTATGTTCATCAACCTCATGGTTTTGAAAGTGATAAATTTCTAGAACATGTTTTTAAACTTAAGAAATCTCTTTATGGTTTAAAACAAGCTCCCAAAGCTTGGTATGAAAGATTAAGTAATTTTCTTCTGGAGAAAATTTTTATCAGAGGCAAAGTGGACATAACTCTCTTCTGTAAAACATTTAAGAAAGATCTATTAATTTGTCAAATATATGTAGATGATATTATATTTGGATCTACCAATGTTACGCTGGGAAAGGAGTTTGCTCTTTCTATGCAGGCTGAATTTGAGATGAGCGTGATGGGAGAATTGAGATTCTTTCTGGGAATTCAAGTCAACCAAACTCCAGATTGCACTTACATTCATCAGACAAAATATGTAAAAGAGCTTTTGAAGAAGTTCAACATGACTGATAGTAAGTTAGCAAAGACTCCAATGCATCCAACCATCATTCTTGGTAAGGAAGAGGTAAGTAAGAAAATAGATCAGAAACTCTACAGAGGTATGATTGGATCTCTTCTATACTTAACTGCTTCTAGACCTGACATTTTATTCAGTGTATGCTTGTGTGCTAGATTCCAATCAGATCCTAGAGAATCACAATTAACAGTTGTTAAGAGGATTCTAAGGTATCTGAAAGGTACTACTAATGTGGGTTTGTGTTACAGAAAATCTAATGAATTTAAACTAGTTGGATTCTGTGATGCTGATTATGCTGGAGGCAGAGTTGAAAGAAAAAGTACTTCTGGAAGTTGCCAATTTCTGGTAAGTAATTTAATCTCCTGGTACAGCAAGAAACAACCTACAATTGATCTATCAACTACAGAAGTAGAATATATTGCTGCTGCTGGATGTAGCACACAGTTGCTCTGGATGAAAAGTCAGCTAGAAGATTATCAGATCTTTGAGAGTAATATTTCTATATTCTGTGATAATACTTCTGCTATATGCTTGTCTAAAAATCCAATTTTATACTCTAAAGCTAAGCATATAGAAATTAAACATCACTTCATTAGAGACTATGTTCAGAAGGGTATTATAAATTTAGACTTTGTTGATACAGATCATCAATGGGCTGATATTTTCACAAAACCCCTTGCTGAAGATAGGTTTAAGTTTATTCTGAAAAATATTGATATGGAATTCAGTCCAGAATAATATTTATCATAAGCAACTTTCTCAGATGCAAAATGTTTAAACTCTAAAGTATTTCATCTGTCATTTATTTAATTTCTTGAATTATTATTTCTGTGTGTATCTGAACTAGCAAATCTCAGAGGATCTGAACGTTGGCTAACGTTTCATTTCTCAAAGAGTTTTCAGAAGCACATGCAAGCAAACACGTGTAACTCAGAATCTGAAAAGATGGAGTGCACAATACTGAAAAGACGTTTGAGGTACTGTTTGAATATTTGGTTTCTCGTTTTCCCCCCAAATTGTCAGAATCATTAATGCTTGAAATGATTATTTTTTTCTTATTAAATGCCATTAAATGCTAAATAAGAACGTGTTGAATGTGTGACCTTTTGTGTGCCCTAATTTGTCTCTATAAATGCCACAACTCAACACATTTCACACTTTTCACTCTCACGAACACTTGTATGCATTTCTGCTTGCTCCATTGTTTTCATCTAAACCCAAAACCCAAAACTGTTCGTAACCCTAAACCTTCAACTTCTTCATCAATGGCTATTTCTTCTTCAACCTCTGCTCAGTTCCAATCTACCATGGCAGTTGTATCATCTTCTAATCTGGGTGTTGTTCCTTTCAAGGAACCTGTTAGAACAAATCTCACACCTGTTGAAAAACTAGAAGTTTTGTGTGAATCCTTGGTGGATTTTGCTTCATTGGCTGAAAATGGATTTAATCTGCGTTCTATCATTGATGCTCAAGGATGGACAAAGTATTTTGATAGATTGTTTGGGCCAGTTTATCCAGTTTTGGTAAAATAATTCTGGATTCATGCTAATGCATATCCCAAGTTCATTGTGTCATCTATTCTGGGAAAAGAAATTGTGATTACTGAGGATCTTATAAGGAAACTGATAGGATATGAAGAAACTGATGGAGT
Organism: Lathyrus sativus; assembly: GCA_963859935.3. Classification (NCBI taxonomy): domain Eukaryota; kingdom Viridiplantae; phylum Streptophyta; class Magnoliopsida; order Fabales; family Fabaceae; genus Lathyrus; species Lathyrus sativus. The sequence continues at coordinate 151,438,619 of OZ012741.1, read as the reverse complement.
TTCTCATCTAACTGGGCGTGTCAACATGGAAGCTGTTTATGAAGAGGTGATTGCTTCTGGAGAACCCTCTAACAAGTTCAAAGATTTGAAGCCAAATTACAAGATCTGGGCTAAAATCTTCATGGGTTGCATCCATCACAAAAAGTCTACCAACTCTCCTGACTATGTGAATAATGATCAACTTTACTTCATGTTCTGCCTTAGTCAGAGCACAAAGGTAGATCAGCCTCATCTATTCTTCTCTCATCTTTGGAATCATGTTAAGGCATCCAGAGAAGACATGAAGGCAAAATAGGCAAAGGGTAGAAATTAGATCCCTTGTGGAAGATTGATTTCAGACATTCTGACTGAGAACGGTCTGGTGGTGCATCTTCATGTGGCTGGACTGAAAGAAGAACTTACATCCATTCTTGGAAAAGTTCTGAATGCTAAAAGTTTACAAAGGCTGAAAGTAATAGATGAACTTACTTCTGTTCCTGACAAACTCAATACAGAAGAAGTAAGCAAACGAAGAATTCTGGTAGATAATTTTCCAACGTTCTATGCAGAAGAACCAAATGAAGTTATGATCAAGTTTGTTGGATCATGTATGGAACAAGGAATTCCAGTTTCAGAAGGATTTCTAAATCGTGAACCAATGCCAGATCTCTATGAAGAACATAAGAGGCAGAGAAAACAGGAGTTAGAAGAAGAAGAAGCTGCAGGCACACAGCAGAAAAAGCAGAAAACTTCTGAAGAACCTCAGAAGAAGAAGAAAAGAAAAGCTTCTGGAGAAGCTCCTTTTGCTCCTATCAAACGCATCAAGAAAATAGGTATTAAATCATCTTTACCTATTATTTCTGAAATTGCAATAGAATCATCAACAATTAGCTCTGTTCCTGAACCCCCATCTTCCCAAACTCAAACCACTTTTGTGCCATCTCATTCATCTATACAATCACCTCCATCTTCTAAACAAATTGCATCTGATACCACACCGTTACAATCATCTGAACCCATAACTTCTGAACAATCTGAACAACCAAAAACCTCTGAACCAGAACAATCTGAACCTCAAGATCAAACACCACCAGAAAAACCAACTCCACAACAACCAGAAGTTCCTCAACCAGAAATTCCTGAACCAGAACCTATCCAACCCTCTGAACCTTTCATACATGATTCATAAATTCTGGATATCCAACCCCTCAAAACTCTCTTTGACGTTTCTTCTACATCTTGTCATTCATCTGAATCATCTGATTCTTCTGAATCTGATGTACACCCAGAAGTAAACTCACCCCCATCTCTTCGTGGCTATGAACCAAGATCATCTGATTTTGTTTCTTTTGCCTCCTTGAAACCTTTACCATCTGATCCCCTTCCCTCTAGATTAAAACTCAAACACTTTGTGATAAAACCAAGGCAATCTGCTTTCATTCCCTATTCTTTTAATCCAAGAACTATTATTCCATCCATACGCAGAATAAAACCATTCTTTCACCTCATGTCTGCTCAATCTAAACCATCATATCCTCGTCCTCTATTCATTATCCCAACCTTTACCATACCATCCACAACAGACCAATCCAAACCATCAACTCTGGAAGTCGTTCTTAAACCTAAACCTAGGCTAAATGTTGATATTTTGTTTGCTACTTTCAAGAAAGAAATAAGGATGAGTTTAGACTTTGTGAAGAAGACATGCCTCTCAAGCATAAATCCAGATGACTCTGATGCTATTTGGAATAGCTTCATCTCCAGATTCAACATTGTTGCTTCAAATCTGAAGAGTGTCTGCTCTGATGATGCGAAGATCAAATTCACTAAGATTACCAGAACCATGCTATAGAATATGAACAGATATCCTACTTTGCTTCTTGAGGATGCACCTTCAACTTCTGGAGTGTCTGCTACTTCTGAGACTCTTGAAGGATCTGCTCTTGAAGTCATTCTGGAAGAGAATCCTTTGGCTCTGATGATTGTTGACAAACCATTTGTAACTGTGCCTCCAGAATCCTCAACTCCAATGGATATTGACTCTGCTCCTACTCCTACTTCTGAATCTGCTCCCTCTACTTCTTCTGATGTTAAGAAAGAGAATCCAGACTTAGAAGACAAGATTGTTGTGCTGGAAGTTGGTCAATCTGAGATAAAATCCTGGATGGCAAAGCAAGATCAGAATACTGACAACATTGAGAAATGGATGTCCAAGCAAGAACAATCTTCATCTGAAATTACCAACCTTCTGAAGATGCTTCTCTCTAAACAATCTTAGCTTTATGTGTTTTATCTGATGTTTGAGCACTTGTTTGAATTTCTCATCTGATGTCTTTTCTATCTGAATATTTTTAATGAATGAATCTATGAATGTTTTCTTTATATGATTATATCTTTTCTCTCTGTTTCCTTTTATTTGTCTTTAAAAAGTTTCTTTTTGATTATGACAAAAAGGGGGAGAAAATGAAATTCTGACTGTTCAAATAAACTTTACCTGAATGGAATTCAGACATATCAAATCATAACTAACATGAATTTTTAGTCTTTCAGAACCATATTGATAAATCTGACAAAATTCATTAAAGTAACTCTGAGATCCCCAATTCAAGTTTTAACCAATCAGGCTCTAATTCTGAAACGTTCATCCAAATCAAGCTCTGATTCTAAAAAGAATACTCATGCAAAAAGGGAAGTTTATATTCTTTCTTAGTATTCAATTCAGGGAGAGATTCATAATCTCATGGGGAGTTATATTTATCTCTTTATTGAACAAAATTTCCTATGTTTTTGTCATCATCAAAAAGGGGGAGATTGTTAGAACACAAATTGGTTCTTAGTTATATCTCTATGTTTTGATGATAACACTAATGAAATTTTGTATTAAGAAATTATATACTCTAAATTAGTTCAAGTATTTTTGTTGCAAATATTAAATTTAATATTCTTCTGAAAGCAAAAAATGAATCTAAACATTGAACTACGCAAAACTCTGAGTGTCAGAAGCATCTCGTTAGAAGACTCTGAGCGCTGCCTACAGAAGACTCTGAAGCAGAAGCTACAGAAGCATCTGAAGCGTAGGTGAAGACTTTGTATGAAGAGTTTCAAGCATTGTTTTTTAGAAGACTCTGATAGTACTGTTCACTGCAAGTACTGAGGATCTAATCTCCAAACTCTGCTCTGGTTGTTACTCACGCTGAAGCACACTTGCTGCAACACTCTGATACATCAAATTCTGATGACATCAAGACTCTGATCACTCAAGGCTCTGATGTTGATTGCTATGAAATAGAAACTCGTTGAAGAAGATTATTCAAAGATATATCCGTTGGCATATTCCAAGCGTCTCTTTCCTCTTTTATGCTAGACACAAGAACTCAGTCAAAAAGGATTTCTATGAACTTTCTACTTCTAGGAAAGGTCAAGTCATGGTCTTCAAGCTTGCAACGCCTTGGACTTCTTTGTCTATAAAAGCAAGCCTTCAACAACTTTCTACAGTGGACGTATTTTGACGAAAATTGACAAAACTATTGAAAACTCTCTCAAAGCTCTCATACAAATTATATTTCTTTGTTGAATAGTTTCATTCGTTCTTAATCTTAAGTGTATAAATCACAGTTGTGATATAGCTTTCATAAAAGCATTTTAAACACTTGTTTAGTTTACATTTGATTGTAAAAGTTCCTTAAGAATACCAAGTTGTGGTCAGTAGTTCTTGAGGAGACTAAGACAGTTGTTCTTAGTGGTTGACATTGTAATCTGTTTGATTATAGTGGATTAAGTCCTTGTGGAGAAAGGCAAATCACTCTTGATAGGGTGGACTGGATTAGTTGAGTTCAACAAACCAGGATAAAAATCAGTGTGTTTTTATTGCCATAATTTTTTTCAAAACCCTTATTCAACCCCCCCCCCCCTTTTCAAAACCCTTATTCAACCCCCCCCCCCCCCCTTCTAAGTGTTTTCTCACCTTCAATATTAATTCATAAATATTAACAAATATTCAAAATCGATTTTTTTCAACAAATATGATATTTTTTTGCTTATTGGTTTTTAATCTTAAAATAAATTTACCGCTTATGTCTTTACACTCTTTAAAACAAAAATGTAACGAAGATTCAGCAGCACACATATCCATCTACATTATTTCTTAAATGGTTGAAATTTGCTAATGTATATTGAAAAATGTCATTCTCTAACTTCTTTTTTTCCTATCGAGAAAACATGAAATGTTTGAGGTTTCATAAAATTTTAAAGTTCAAATAAAAAAATAAATTATCTTTGAGTTTATGCGAGACGGACTACTACACATAGTCCAAAATTTTGTACGAATAAATTGTGGATGAAAAAAATCTCATACAATTTTCTTATGATTAAAGTGTAAAAAACTAAAGCTCATATTTGTTATGTCACAAAACCTATTCAGTCTTTGAAAATTTGAAACGACCGGTAAAAAATATTCTCTCATATTTTTTCTATCTTAATCTTCACAATAGACTATTCTGATCATTAAAAATGTTTCAGATACTTCTCATTTATTTTTTCTGCATTATTTTTAAGAAATTAAAATAAAATAATTCTTAAATTATTTTAATTTCATTTTTGTCAAACAACTAAACTCACATAATTAGTTATCGTAAACAAAAATACCACACCAATAATTTGAGTAAAAAAAAAGGTCACAGTTTGTCTTGTATCATTTACTTGTTTACAAAAGACACAAAAAATTCATATTTTCTTTTGTGGTTTGAAAAAGAGGTCACACTTAGAATTTTTTTTTTTTTAAATAACAAGTATATTCAAATAATATATCAAATAAACGGAAAATTGAAAAAATTATAAAAGTGGCTAAGATTGTACCTTGTGTCGCCAAATGATTAGGCGAATGCTCCCCCAGATAAACACAGTTGCCAAATCATTTGGCGACTTGGGCCATTTGTTTTTTTTTCTTCTTCGCCAATTGAAATGGCGACTTAGCCCACTTTAAATTTTTTTTGGGGTTTGCGAAAATTATGTTTTTATGTTTTTTGTTTTTAATATTTAATTAGTATGTAAATATTGAAAAAAATAATAAATGAAATAAATATTAAATTATACTTTTATGTTTCATAATTAATTGAATTTTAAATAATGTAAAAAAAATATAATAAATATTAAATTGTGTTTTTTGTTTTTCATAATTAATTAAAATGTAAATAATGAAAAAAAATAAATGGAATAAATAGTAAATTATAATTTATGTTTTTCATAATTAATTGAAATTTAAATAACCTTAAAAAATATAGAAATGTAATAAATATTAAAATATATTAATTTACAACAACAAAAAAATTACAATTGATTAAAAAAAAACTAATGACCGGCTCTATCCAAACGACCATCGGTGCCACACTGTGGAGGATGCGAGTTGCGACGAGGTCTACCACGAGGTTGTTGAGGTGTGTTCGGTCTTTGTGTGTTGAGTTGTAGAAGAGGGATTTGTTGGGACGACCTCGTCGTATCAGATAAATTTTGAAGCATTTGACCCTAATAGTCGGGAGGTCCACTATCAACGGCGCTTTCGTAGTTAAGCTCAATGTCCATGTTTTCGTACGATTGTCAGGGAGGTTGAATGGAGTATGGACGGTATGGTTGTCCCAATTCGTACATCGGATTGGGTAGGAAACAGTGTGTTAGTTGTTGTGGAGTTTGGTAGTAAAACAGTGGATAGTTGGAGGGGGTAGGGTCAAATGAGTTATCTGAGTTATAGGTGGAGGGTGGGGTCAAAATATGTGTTAGGACTATATTGGTATGGTGGTTGATGTTGTGATTGGGTGGGTGGCATGTAAGGGTCATGGTAAGGATGTTGTTGTTGATGTTGGGCATTTGGTGGCATGTATGTGTAACGCCCCGATTTCGATTATTCCCATTTTGTTGAGTCTTTTATTTAAATTGAGTGATAATTATTTTATTTGTGAAATTGGTGTGTTAATATGATATGTTGACATGTTATGATATTTTACCATTTTTGAGAGTTTTCGGGGAAATTAGAATGGAGGGTATTTTAGACATTTCTCATTTAGTGATAAGTTAGAAATTTAGTGGAAATAGAATTATGTGAGAAATTTAGTAAAATTGGTAGAAAAGTGATTAAGTGTAGAATGATGTGAGAAAATGAATTAATTAAATTTGTGTAAAAAAAAGATAAGAAGAAGAAATAGGAGAGAAATAGAAAGAAAAGAGAAATAGAGAGAAAAAGGAGAGAAAGAAGAGAAAAGAGAAGAAAAACTTGGGAATCTTCAAAACAACTTCTAGGAATCGATTTAATTAGGTAAGGGTGTGAAATCTTATTATCTCATCAATGTATATCATTATGTATGTGTTTGCTTGGATGTTTTCTTGTTTTCCATAGCTTGAGTTCTAGGTTGAAATTGAGATTTTTGTGAGGAATTGATGTTTTTACGGATGAAAGTCAGAATAGATTGCATAGT
>OZ012741.1:151384676-151427176 GCA_963859935.3 Lathyrus sativus | reverse complement strand
TAGCAATGGTAAATACATAATATTTACGGTATTTCCAGTGCTCTCTGGAAATAAAAAATGACCAAACAAAATCATAATATAGCACCGAGTTTTGAGTATTTTCTCATACTCGGTGCTATCCTCACTTAAGATAATGTTGTTCTATTGTTGACTGAGGTATTTAAGATTTATTCCCTGAACCCTTGAGCGACCCTCGCGTTCTACCTCAGTTGAGTCCACACAAAGAGAGGCTCCTAATAAATCTTCGCAAAGTCGGTCGTTAACACCAACTTTGCCGTTGACGGCGTTACCATTGATGTGTAGGTCGAGTGTAACAGTCCAATTTTAATTAATTAATTATTCATATTAATTAATTGATTTATTTGGATGATTTTAATTATTGGAATTATTGGTAGATATTTTGAGAGAAGAAATATGATGGAAGGAAATATAAAGACATATAAGGAAGAATGGAAAGAAAAGGGAAGAACAGAAACATAAGGGAGAGAATAGAGAAAGAAAGAGGAAGAAGAGAAAAGAGAAGGAAAGAGAGAGGAAAGCTTGGATTCTTCAAGATCAACTCTTAGGAATCGATTTAATCAAGGTAAGGGTGTGAAATATTGTTATCTTACCAATGTATATGATTATGTATGATTGGTTTAGATTGTTGGGTGTTTTTCCATCTTTTTCCATTTTAGGTCGAAATGAGTTTAATCCATAGAAATCGATGATTTAACGGTTAGAATCTAGAATTTTTGGTGTAGTTTAGTCGAGGAATGTGAGGATAAGACTACTGGAACTTGTTGGAATTGAATCGGGTGATTTTGGGAGTTTCAGAGAGTTTTGGACAATTGGGGTTTTGGAGTACACAGACGTTCGCTAGGCGAGCAGGATAGCGAGTGTTCGCTAAGCGAGCTGTAGCGAGCAAGTAGCGAATGGTCCCAGACTTGGGCAGAATGGAAATAACCCTCTTCGCTAGTAGCGAGTATTGTAGCGAGTTGTTCGCTAGGAGAGGCTGTAGCGAGCCAGTAGCGAACCCTTCCAGTAGCTTCTGTTTGTCTTCGCGAGCTTGTTCGCTAGGCGAACCAGCAGCGAGTGTCCGTTGTGACCTCGCTAGGCGAGTGGTCCAGCGAGCGTGACAATGTTTGATTTTCTTGTTGTTTCCATCCAATTTCGATTATTCGATTCGAATGTGATTAACCCTTTCTTTTAATTCATAGTTGTATGTTGTGATCCGATATGTTGTGGGTAGTCGTATGGCGTGAATCCTAGATTGTGGAATTGATTGTGGAATGCGGTCTTTTGACCAATATATGCATTGTTTAAATTAATTAAAAGTGCATGATGAATGTGATTGAGTTCGTTGTCGTTGGCACGATATTGTGAATGCATATTGATTGTATGTGACTGTATGTGATGAATTATTGAGTATTCATGAGATTAAGATGCGAGAACGGTCTTAAGTGCATATGATTGTTTTATGAAAATGTGTGTATGTGCAAAACTCGTACTCACTGGGGTAGAATGACAAGATGTTGTTCCTAGTGGAGTAATCACTGGGGTAGAATGACAAGATGTTGTTCCTAGTGGAGTAATCACTGAGGTAGAATGACAAGATGTTGTTCCTAGTGGAGTAATCACTGGGGTAGAATGACAAGATGTTGTTCCTATTGGAGTAATCACTGGGGTAGAATGACAAGATGTTGTTCCTAGTGGAGTAATCACTGAGGTAGAATGACAAGATGTTGTTCTTAGTGGTGTAATCACTGGGGTAGAATGATAAGATGTTGTTCATAGTGGAGTAATCATTGGGGTAGAATGACAAGATGTTGTTCCTAGTGGAGTAATCATTGGGGTAGAATGACAAGATGTTGTTCCTAGTGGAGTAATCACTGGGGTAGAATGACAAGGTGTCGTTCCTAATGGAGTAATCACCAGGGTAGAATGACCGAGATATTGTTCCTGGTGGGGTATAAGCGATGTATCCATAATTCTAAATGGGCACTGATGAAAATTGATGAGTTTTATGTGAGTCACATGGCTTAGATATGATTGTTGTATAAAAGTATGCATGTGTATAATTGTGAATGATAGTAATTGATGAGGATTGAAGTGTGAGAATGTGTATTTTATGTTTATACATATATAAATTATGTGCATTGGTTATTATGATAATATTTCTCACCCTTCTACTGTTTTATAATGCTCTATGAGGCATTGCAGATTAGGATTGCTGGAGGTCTTTTGTAAAGTGTAACTTCATTCTTTTTGGTCGGTTAGCTCTGATATGTAGCACTGGGTAGCTAGGATTGTATAGCATTTTTGTGATACATTTGTATATGTATCTTGTCATGGTGAAATTTGGATACCAAACTATTGATTAGTTTGAATCTTTAATTCATTTGCAACCGATCTTTGATTTGTCCAAAGGAAGGGATAAATATTGAAATTCCCACAATGCAATGCAAATGCAGGGTTTAGAGAGTTATAGGGTCGGGGGTTAGTTAAACTTAGGGAAGGTACTAGCATCCTAAGTTTCTGTAGTACTCTACAGGAACCTCTTGTTTTATGTTTGTTTATTGCTAAGTGTTTATCTGCTTAATGGTTAAAAGACCTAGGAGTTTATTTCTAAGTATACTCGATAAGATATCGCATCTTATACCTACATATCCTTACGGGAGTGGAATCAGAGTATTTGTAGTTCCCCTAAAGGGTTTGAGGAGTTCTTTGACTGTGGTCAAAGTTCCTACGGGTTTAGGGTAGTTGATTGATTAATTTTAGGAGAAAAGATGAGTTGTCATTTTAAGAGAGATTTAACCGTCACAAATTGTAAGAAAATAGTCTTTGCATCGTTTTAAGAGAAGGGCTCAAGTACTCGGATATAGATCGACGAGGTACGCCTCTCTTAAGGCAAAGTCTTTACGTGTTGATTGTATTGTTGTGGGGTGGATATTCTATCTCGCTTAAGATGATTTGGCATCTTTCTCTAATGTGTTTGAATATTTGTTGTTTTGAGTTGATTGTTTGTATCTAAGTTGTAAAGATAATGGTCCTTCCTATGGGGTAGGATCTATCTTAATTGATCAACTTGAATGAGATCAAGGATCATGGGGAGTATGATGCAAATGATGTGCACTACACACGATTGTTGAATCATGTGTAGGTTTTTCCTTTGGACGGAATGCAGTACGATAATATAAATACGGTAATGATAAATTGCGGAAAGTAAAGACAGATAAATAAGGACATACATAAACACATGAAAGCGCTAAAGTGTGTGAATTGTGAATATGTGCGTGAATGTGAGTGTGCACAATTAAGTTGTATTTTACGCTGTTGATTGATTTTAATTGGTTGATTTAAAATTAAAGTCTAAAGCCTAATAAGACGCCATGATGACTAATTTATTCGGTAAAATATATTACTCTAATGTAAGAGGTTGATTTTAAGATGAGTTGATTTTCGATGGGATTATCTATAAATTAAAGATTTAAAAAAAAAGTTACATTGATCTTGATTTTATTATAAAAACTTAAGTGAAGTGATATACTTTCATTTGTTATAAAAAGAACTAAGTTATTGGTTATGAAATAATAAAAAGGGGATTCATTAATATTTATTTCTAAAAAAACTAAATTATTATTAATTAAATAAACTTGATAAAGAGATGAAATTTTTTTATGAAAGTTTTAATAGTGACTAAATACTTAATTAATAATAAAAGGATTATTAAGTTGAGAAAAGTTAATTTAATTAGCAAAACATTTAATAGGAATTAACAAGATTTTTAAAAAAGTTGCTTTTATTAAAAAAAGATTACGAGGTTGATTTAAATAAATAATTATTAGATATGAATTATTAAGTGACTAATTATCTAAATAGTAAAAAAATATATAAACTGATTTTAGTTAAAGGGTTATTAAATTATTTTTAAAAAAGGTTAATTAGTTAATTAAAAAAGTTAAATGCTGATTAAGGTGGTTAAACGTGGTTAGTGTGGTAGGTGTGTGCGTGGTGTAGGTGATTACAACATAAACAAGGATTAACAAAACAGAAAAAACGATGAACCCTAATTCCCCACTTCCCCCTTTCGATCTCTCGTTTCCGCCCTTCTCAATCGCTTCTCCTCTCTCGTTTACACTCTCATTCCGTCATCTCTTTCTCTTTTTTACTCCCACCATTCTTCTTCTCCTTTTCTTCTTTTTCTTTCGCGTCCGTCTTGAAGGTGAGAAAATACTTAGAAGGGGGGTTGAATAAGTATGAAGATAAAAACTTAGAAATAAAAACTCAAGTATTTTTATCCTGGTTCGTTGAACTCAACTACTCCAGTCCACCCTTCCTAGAGTGATTTGCCTTTCTCAAACAATGACTTAATCCACTATTTAATCAACTGATTACAATAGTAAGCACTAAGAACAATTGTTCAAAGTCTTCTCAAGAACTACTGATCCTAACGGGATCTTCTTAAGGTTTTCTTACAATCAAATGTAATAACAAATACAAGTGTTAAAATGCTTCTAATAAAGCTTTATCACAATTGTGATTTTTCACTTAAGATTAAGAACAAAGAAATTAATTCTAGAAAGAATATATGAGTTTGTATGAGAGCTTTGATAATAAATTCTTTTCAAGTGATTCGTCAACTAAAGAAGATGAGTGGAGACTTGCTTTTATAGGCATAGTGATCCAAGAGTATTTCACGTTGAGAAGTGTGAACCAAAAGGTCTGAGCCTTTTTGTCTTCACATCAAGTGATCTTTCCTAGAAGAAGAAAGCACAGAGAAATCCTTTTTGTCTGTGTTCTTGTGTCTAGCATAAATAAGGAAAGAGTCGTTTGGATATTCCAACGGACATAATCTTTGAATTCTTCTTCAACAATTTTCAGCAAGAATCATCAGGGTATAATTTGATCAGAGCCTTTTGATGTTGATCAGAGTTTTGCTGAATCAGAGTATTTGCAGCAGGTGTGCTTTTAGCGTGTATAAGTTCAGAGCAGAGTTTTGGGTCAGATCCTCAGTACTGGCAGCGTTAGTACTTTCATAGTCTTCTGAATTAACTATGCTTGAAAAACTCTTCATACAGAATTCTTCATTGGTTCAGATGCTTCTGACTTGCTTCAGATCCTTCTAGAGCTTCTGCTTCAGATCCTTCTGGAGGCAACGCTCAGGATCTTCTGATGGCAGCGTTCAAAATCTTCTAATGGGTGCATCTGACGCTTCAGAGCCTTGCATATTTCTTATGTTCAGGTCTTATTTGCTTCTGGATTGACATTTACTTTAATATCTGCAGCAAATGTTCTTAAGCAAATTTTAGAGTATATAATTCTTAATTACAAAATTTCATAATAGTTATCATAAAAACATAGAGATATTATTAAGAACTAATCTCTGTTCTAACAATCTCCCCCTTTTTTATGATGACAAAAACATCAGAAATTTTGTTTAATTGTAAAGATAATAATTATAACTCCCCCTGAGATGATGAATCTCCCCCTGAATTAAATATTAATAAGGAATAGAAACTTCCGTTTTGTCTTGAGTAATTTTCAGAGTTAGAGCTTGATTGTCTAAACATTTGATAGTCAGAGTTTCTTGCATATTTCAGAGTCTGATTCAGATCCTGAAATTCCTTCCTCCTGATCTTCTATGTCTGCCATCAATGCTACATTGGCACATTCCTCTTCTGACTTAAATTCAGATTCAGATGTATCTGAATCATCCCAGGTGGCCATTAGAACCTTCTTCTTCTTATCAGATTTTCTTTTAGGCTTTTCTTTCAACAACTTTGGACAATCATTTTTGTAATGCCCAAGCTCTTTACATTCATAGCAGACAACCTCCTTTTTGCCAGATCTTCTGTGTCCAGAAGATTCTTTTCTTTGGTCAGGCTTCCTGAAGTTTCTGAACTTCTTTCCTTTATGCTTCTAGAGTTTGTTTATTCTTCTAGACAGCATGGATAGTTCATCTTCATCTTCAGATGAGGATTCTTCAGAGCTTTCCTCTATTACCTGCAATGCTTTAACAGATTTATTAGATTTTAAATCAATTGATTTACCTTTCTTTTGAGGTTCATCTTCCTCAAGTTCAATTTCATGACTTCTTAGTGAACTGATTAGTTCCTCCAAGGAGATCTTGTTCAGATCTTTAGCCATTTTCAGCGCAGTCACCATAGGTCTCCATCTTAGGTAAGCTTCTGATGATCTTTTTCACATGATCAGCAGTAGAGTATCCTTTTATCCAGAACCTTTAGTCCAGCTGTAAGTATTTGAAATCTGGAGAATATAGCTTCAACAGATTCAGCTTCTTCCATCTTGAAGGCTTCATACTTCTGGATTAGAGCCAGAGCCTTTGTTTCCTTGACTTGAGAGTTTCCCTCATGAGTCATCTTTAAGGACTCAAACATGTCAAATGCAGTTTCTCTATTTGTGATCTTTTCATACTCAGTGTGAGATATTGCATTTAACAATATTGTTCTAGCCTTGTGGTGATTTCTAAATTCCTTCTTTTGGGCTTCTGTCATAGATTTTCTATCTACTTTCTTGCCATTCCCATCAATGGGATGAACATATCCATCTATGACCAAATCCCATAAGTCAGCATCATAACCAAGGAAAAACTTTCAATCCTGTCTTTTCAAAAATCAAATTTCTCCCTATCAAACATAGGGGGTTTAGTGTTGATTATGTCCCTTTCTTCATATTTGTTGTTAATGTTAGATATTGAAGTATCAGCCATAGTAACAACCAAATATATATCAAAGTTTTTCTCACTGGATCTTTACTGTCACTGTGAAGTGGTAGTACACACAGAACCGGAGCTCTGATGCCAACTGAAGGTGAGAAAATACTTAGAAGGGGGGTTGAATAAGTATGAAGATAAAAACTTAGAAATAAAAACTCAAGTATTTTTATCCTGGTTCGTTGAACTCAACTACTCCAATCCACCCTTCCTAGAGTGATTTGCCTTTCTCAAACAAGGACTTAATCCACTATTTAATCAACTGATTACAATAGTAAGCACTAAGAACAACTGTTCAAAGTCTTCTCAAGAACTACTGATCCTAACTAGATCTTCTTAAGGTTTTCTTACAATCAAATGTAATAACAAATACAAGTGTTAAAATGCTTCTAATAAAGCTTTATCACAACTGTGATTTTTCACTTAAGATTAATAACAAAGAAATTAATTATAGAAAGAATATATGAGTTTATATGAGAGCTTTGATAATGAGTTCTTTTCAAGTGATTCGTCAACTAAAGAAGATGATTGAAGACTTGCTTTTATAGGCATAGTGATCCAAGAGTATTTCACGTTGAGAAGTGTGTACCAAAAGGTCTGAGCCTTTTTGTCTTCACATCAAGTGACCTTTCCTAGAAGAAGAAAGCACAGAGAAATCCTTTTTGTCTGTGTTCTTGTGTCTAACATAAATAAGGAAAGAGTCGTTTGGATATTCCAATGGACATAATCTTTGAATTCTTCTTCAACAATTTTCAGCAAGAATCATCAGGGTCTAATTTGATCAGAGCCTTCTGATGTTGATCAGAGTTTTGCTGAATCAGAGTCTTTGCAGCAGGTGTGCTTTTAGCGTGTATAAGTTCAGAGCAGAGTTTTGGGTCAGATCCTCAGTACTGGCAGCGTTAGTACTTTCAGAGTCTTCTGAATTAACTATGCTTGAAAAACTCTTCATACAGAATTCTTCATTGGTTCAGATGCTTCTGACTTGCTTCAGATTCTTCTGGAGCTTCTGCTTCAGATCCTTCTGGAGCTTCTGCTTCAGATCCTTCTGGAGGCAACGCTCAGGATCTTCTGATGGCAGCGTTCAGAATCTTCTAATGGGTGCATCTGACGCTTCAGAGCCTTGCATATTTCTTATGTTCAGGTCTTATTTGCTTCTGGAGTGATTTTTACTTTAATATCTGCAGCAAACATTCTTAAGCAAATTTTAGAGTATATAATTCTTAATTGTAAAATTTCATAATAGTTATCATCAAAACATAGAGATATTATTAAGAACCAATATGTGTTCTAACACGTCTTCGTGTTTCTTACTTTCTCGATCGCCTTTCCCTCTTTTCTTTTCAACCTGTTAAATCAAACACAAATCAGAGGATTCACATCATTAGACAACAAAGCAATTACCAAAATGGGGACTCGAGGTGACGAGACGCGGTTCTGGATGGCAACGAGGGTTTCGTAGTAGTTGAGGGTGGTTCACAAGCTCCGACGAAGGTTTTGGCGGCGTGGAAGATTGGCTGTTGACGGCGGGTGGAAGGAGGTTCGCGATGGCGATGAAGATAAGTATTCTTCCTCTTTTTTGATTTTCACGAAATTTAGGGTTTCTTGTGATGATTCTCCACCTCTTTTTCCCTTCGAATCTCTCCCTTTTATAGGCTCAAAGGGGGATTTTTGTTTTAAAATCTGATTAAGATATTTGAATGCCTGATTGAGCCTTCCTTTTTGGTGTTAGAGAGGATTTGAAAACTTTCTTCCTTCATCTGATTTCATAAATGCCTGCTAACGAGAAAATCTCTTCCTGTGTGATTTTGCCAATTATGTTAAATGCTCTGATTGTCTAGATTCAATGTCTTGGGAATCTTTTCCCTTTAAACTGGTATATTCTCCAACTGATTACTAACTTTGGATTGGTGATTTAGCAGGTGTAGATAGTGATGATTTTGGGTCAGGGAAGATATATGCGGCCCAGAGTAAGTTCTGATAGTTGTGGTGGATCCATTATGGATGTCTGGCTCTAAATGGGAGTCACTGAATGAGTTGGAAAACTGCAACTGCTGAAGGTAAGTCTTCTGTTACTTTCCTTCTTCATGTTATCTGCTGGTTTAATGCCGTCTGCTGGTTTTGTTTCCCGAGTTTAAACAATGAAGCAACTGGTTATAACTTCCTGTCTCCATGTTATCAGTTCAGGTGGTTCTTGGCAAGGCACTTGCAGTAGACACACTTGGAGAACTCGAGAGTTGTCAGGTACCATAGCCTTAACATCAGATTATATGTTTATCAATCACATACTTCTCTCATCAATTCTAGCATATGTTTGACACAGGTTAAAGAGGCATGAAGGGATTTGTTCGGGGCACACTGTGCTGCTGGTTTTCGGTTCTTTGCAGGTTATTGTAGTTGTGGGCTTGGTTGCGGAGAGGAGGACAATTGGTTTAAGCTCTATGCAAATTGTGGCCTTTAGCTTTACCAGCAGAGCACTTCATTGCTTGGAACTTTACCCTCAATTATGAGGTTGGGTTTAACAACGAAGGTGGTCCCCTGTATGTAATTGCTTTGCTTTCGAACCGTTTGGTATCTTATGATGCTATTCCCAATTATGCAGGTTATGGGTTGGGTGGTTTGGTGAGCTTTCCATTAGCAATCTTGATCTCTTTTAGGAATGCAAGTACCAATTGTAATATTTATGCAATGTTCAAGACGTGTTTAAATCTACGCGTCATCGACCTCGTACTTCACAAATCATGACTTCAAACGTTACTCTCATTTCATGTAGTGATAGTATTGCTGTGAGTATGTCAAAACAGGGTAAAGTAGTATGTGCAACGTGCTGGTACATGGCATTTTTATTCACGCCAATAATGATTCTGTGTTTGAGTTTCTCCTTGTATAATCTTCTCTGAATATTGCTGTTAGTCTTGACAGGTTTCATCGTGTTGCCGTGATTAGTTGACGACTGATGGATCTTCTGTTTCCTTGAACAGAGTTGTGACTTGCTGCTATGAAAGACCCTCACGCATTCTTGTGTTTTTTTTGCAGGTGTTGATTTCTTGATTTGCAGGTTGTTGTGGCAGCCTTTTCTTCTGCCTGTTACGAAACTCTGCTAGCAGCGGTCGCCGACGTCTCATGATTGGACCTTGTATGTTATCTTATCTCTGTTTGCTAGGTGCTCTTGGAAGTATTGTTCGCACACAGTCGTACGAGAGATTTAGAAGCCAAGGAGAAGTGGAGGCATCGCTAGTTCTTACATAGTTGATGCGAAGGATTCATGGATAAATGCAGACTAAGTATTGTTGCATACGAAGATATAGCTTTTCTTATATCCTGTCTGATGTAAAAAAGTTATTATATTAAAAGCCCTTGTATGGCCTTAGGATGTTAATTGCACCAGTTAGGAGTTTCTCTTTTCAAACAAATTAATATGGAACTGTAAAACTTCAAACAACTTGCTGCTCTTTTAATAAATCACTTTATACTTCCACTTTTCTATGTATTATGGAAATTAACCATACGACTCACATGGTCTGAGCCAAATGGGATGAATTGAATTTGTCCTTGGTTCAGAAAGACTTGATATTCGCATACTTGGATTCTTTCCTAAAAACACATCATAAATGTAAGAATATGGATCGCCCTACTGCAACAACCGGGGCCTAAAACCATTCCAACGGATATTGAACCATTATTTGCAGCCCCAAACCAAACCAATATCTGCAACCAAACTACTTGTACTCACGATTTTGATTTCAAACCTCTCGTCGGGAATAACTTCAAGGAATTTGATGACATTGTAGATCTCCAACGATTCTTGAGCTTATCACCATCTTGTATTATAAATGAGAGGACTTTCATTGAATCCACTGAGGCCCCCTTGATCCGACGAGTAGAATAATAGTAACATCCTTAATGAACCTTGAGATTTGCATTGAGGCCTCTGAGGAATCAATGAGATAAACAAAACAACGGGAAACTTTAGAAAAGAAAACAAATGGGTACACCTTGGAATACACAACTGGGAGAACGAATACCAAGTCTTGTCTGACATTCACACGTACCTGCACGAGCTGGTTAGTGATAATTAAGTCATACATACAAAACATAAAGATAACACACAAGGAAAGAGAATGCACAACGAGGGGAAATTTTAAGGTCAAAAATTGGGGGTGCAATATATCTGCTGACAAATGTTTATGTAAACATGAATGATGTGGTGAATCAAAACTGGATGATATGTATTTATATGATTACATGTTTAAAGTGATTCAATGTTTAGATTTTCCGCTTTTAATTCTAAATATTGAGATGTGGGTGTAAGGACTCAGTTTCTAGGTTGAAGGTTACCCCACTGTTGTATGTATTCTATAAGAGCAGGTGTTATATGTTTCAATTTCGTGTATGATGTGACATACCTCTTTTTATATCATGTTTTAATTTTACTCTTATGAAATTTTAATATGTGCTTAAATGATTTATTTGATTTCTTGGGGGTTTAGAAGGGGGTGTTACACTGAGCAACATGTAGACATCTTGAAGAGTCACAGTACACTCACCGAAAGGTAGGTGAAATGTATGTGTCTCTGGTCTCCAGCAGTCTAATAACGCTAGAATGAACTTTGCATCGAGTGAGTATGATTTGATTTTAATCAAATCACCAAACCCACAATGTTGATCCCTCTATGAGAGGGGTCGTGTGGTATGTAATCATGCACACGACATAGAAACCTTGATGCATCCCTGCAAAATAGATTATGTTTCATTAGTTTTATAGGAGAACTAAATATCATAAAACATAGACAAAAACTAAAAAACTTACAAACTCGGCGATGTTCTCAAGTGTGCCTCTGTGAGAGTTTCCCCATTGTCAGTAGAGACATTTGTGGTTTACGAATTTGCTGGGTGAAAAAGAGTTTGAGAGTTTGGATGAAAAGATTTTGCTGGGATGAGTGGAGTTTGAGAGTTAAAGAACCTCTATTTATAATTCATGAATGCATGTGAATTATGAAATGCATGTCTGAAGTAAATGCATGCAGAGCAAGTGTCAATAATGCATATGACTTGTAAATGCATGCATAACAAGTGTCAATAATGCATGTCTGAAGTACATGCATGCAAAGCAAGTGTTACTAATGCATGTGACCTGTAAATGCATGCATAGAAAGATGTCTTGATGCATGTGAGGTGTGTGCAGGTCTAGTCTTGTCTTGGAAGCACATGTTGTTGTGTTGTCATGCAGGCAGAGTGTCACCAGGCATGCAGAGGACATGCATTATTAGAGACGTGCATGTCTAGTCTTGTCAAGCATGTTGCGTCTTCTATTAAAACTTTCTCGTTATTAGGTTTAATATATTTTTAATTAGTAATAATTTAATAATAATATAGGGCGTTTATAAATGTAAACATAATATGTTTAATGTTACTATGCTATTTAACGTCAAACATAATGTTACAAATAATGCAGCAGCAAATATATTCAACATTTAATTTCAAAAATGCATTATATGGTGTTCAGTCTTATCATGTCATGCAGAGTACAAACGATCATTGTAGCCATGTGACATACATTTATTAGTAAGAATCTCGTAGGCTTGTAGACAGAGTGCAGACGGTAGCCTGAGTGTTGTCTTGTCAAGTAAAATAAACTCAGTTAAGTCTTCTATTAAAACTTACTCGTTATTAGATTTAATCTATTTTTAATAATATTGGGTTAATAAATGTAAACATAATATTTTTAATATCACTATTCTTTGTAGTAAGAATCTCGTAGGCTTTGAGGGTCATGGTAGGCATGCAGGGAATCGGTTACTGTAGACAGAGTGCAGACGCGAGCCAGAGTGTTGTCTTGTCAAGCAGTTCACTGTGGCGCACATAGTGTTGTCTTGTCATGCAGCTCACTATGGCGCGCAGAGTGTTGTCTTGTCTTGTCTTGTCATGCAGCTCACCAAATTGTTATTAATAGAGTAGATAGATCTGTATTATTATCATATCAATTAGTAAAACAGACATTCCAAACACAATTTTAGCCATGTCTCAAACACCATAATACATGATTAGTGCACATCTTAACGGTGAAGTTTTTGAATGTGCCATAGCCGATTACAATTTCAGAAACACTGATGTTACAAGATTCTTAATTGACAGAAGGTCAAGTTTTTACACTTGAAGTCAAGATTAGAAAAAAATTGCAATGTGGTCTAGTAGGCCAAATAATATACAAAAATCCAGTGTTTTTTGGCGAGCATGGCGAATGCAAAATTGTCCCATTAAAGGTTCAAGACGATGAAGATACATGTTCCATATTCACGAGTATTCTAGATTCTCAGATATCGTGTTACATGTTACGTTACAACAACAACAATTGTCTCAACAACTTGATTCTTCTCAAGTTTTTTGCGAATCTGATGAGGAACATGCTGAAGTCAATGTCATTGACAAAGAAAAAGAAGCAGCTGAAGTCATTATTGACGAGATGGTGAACAACGAGGAAGAGGGGGGTCCACCTGACCATGTTTGTTGCCCCCCTCAACATATGACAACTTTCAACTTAGGTGACGATGAACCCTCAACAGATCTTTTCTACAATCCCAACTACGCAACAAAAGGGCAACTAAAAGAGGGTGACGAGTTTCATACCAAAGAAGATTGTGTCCGGGAAATTAAACAATATCACATGGAGTTGTCAGCCGATTATAGAGTCGATCGAACGAATCCGAATCGATATATGATATATTGTCGTAACGAGGTGTGCCCGTTCCGATTAACAGCGTCTTTCAGGAAGAGAAGTGATTCCTGGAAGATAGGGTCAATGGGTCCAACCCACACTTTTATAATCTCGAATCTGATGCAGGACCATCACAAACTTAACTCTCAATTGATTTGCGATGAGATACTGTCAGTCATTAGCGACAACCCGTTTTTGACCGTAATAAAGGTTGGTTCAGTGTTGCCGAGTCGATTGATCACAACGAAGGAAGGCCTAAGGGATGTTACCGTGTTGAATTAGATATGAGTTGGTGTGATTGTGGGAAGTTTCAAGCCTTCTGTATGCTTTGCTCTCATGTTATATCAGCATGTTCGAAGGCGCGCCAAGACCCAGCCAACCTTCTTTCTGCAGTTCACCAAGTGATAAGTCTATGCAATGTCTACACATGTAGCTTTCAGGTGGTGGCAAATGAGGACTATTGGCCTCAATACGAAGGAGAAATTGTCTGACATAATGATTTGATGCGAAAAAGAAAAAGGGTCGCCATAATAGCACGCGTATTCGAACGGAGATGAATACCGCAAACAAGATGGTAAGATTATGTAGTTCGTGTTGGCAACCAGGACACAATCATACAAAATGTCCTAACGTAGGATCAAGCAGCAGAGCATAATTTCATATGTAACCGTGTCCCTTTAGATCAATAGCAAATTTCATTCCATTTAAATCATACTTACCCGATTACAATTAGCGAGCAACAGAAATTAAACAAACATAACTTAATATCACAACAACATTCTAAAAATAACAACAACATAAAGACATAAAATAGAACAATGCACCAAGGCGTCTATGATATCACAACCATCAACGTTATCTTCTTTGGTGTTAACATCATCACAAGGACACCAACATCATTTTCCATTTTTCTCCATTCATGTGTCACTCCATTTCTCCCAACCTCTCAATTTTCCTAATCTTTTCTCCTGGAGCAATATCTCCTTCTAGCCAGCGGTTCAGTTTTCTATGCAAGTGCTCCAACGTATGCGTATTCCACAGGAGCACCTTCATCAGAGGCTTTGTTGCTGAAAAATAAATTAAGACATTTCTTTTCATTAGACGAAATGTTGAAAACGGTTCCTCCGATGCTGATGACGATGACGAAAGAACGTTGACTTAGAAATGCAGACATTCTAGACTCCACTCCACTCAAAATTGTTAAGACTTCAGTCTTTTTGGTATACAATGTTGTGGAAAAATATATGTGTTTGCAGTCGTATTTATAGAAAAATAAAATAGTACGTGCCCCATATGATATATCTTAAATACCCTTATAAAATATATTATATATATATTTTCAACAAATACCAAAAATTTTCACCGAAAGCTATAAAAAATATCAAAATTCAAATATGACCTACTATTATATATTTTAAATTTATATATTTAATTATATACAAAATTATGTTTAACAAAAAATATGTAAATCATATATTTATTATGTTTTAAAATTTTATACCTATTTATATTTTATTATGCCTTAAAAATTATATTCAATTATATATATTATTTTATAAAAACTATATCATAAAAGTTATATTTAGTGTTTGATAATTTTATCCAACTTTTTGTGATATAATTTTCAACAATATTAATTATTAAATCAAAAATATAAAAAATATAGTTTAATAAAAGTAATGTAAATAAAACTATATTTATTGTTTCATGAAAATTATATTTAATTGTATAAAAGCAATGTAAATATATTTAATTTATGATATATTTTGTAAAATTATATTTATTGTTTCATAAAAACTTTATAAAAAATAAAAAAAAATAAAAATAAAAGCAAATAAAAATGGAAACGGAAACTCTAAAAAGAAAAAAAAAAACTAAAAGGCTCCATTTACTTGGCAAAGTAGAAAAAAAGAAATTGGCCCAAATCGCCATTTTATTTGACGACATTGTCCAATAGGGGATGCATTCATCTAGTTATTTCGCGAGGCTAAAATTTTAGCCACTTTTATATTTTTTTTCAATTTTTTTATTTGATATAATATTTTTAATATATTTTATTATATTAAAAGAAAATTCTCACACTTACTTTGCCGTGTATAGTTAGTTTTCTACATACCTTGATTCATCACTGTATACTAGTAGTAGATACACCGAGTCCAAGTCTACGTGTAATAGCCCTACAAGCCTCTTTCCGTCTTTTTCCTTACACCCCTAACTAATAAGGAAACAGTATTTTCACGATATTGCAATAAAAATCAAATTTCAAAAGTATTAACTAGAATTGCGAATATATTAATCTACAAATACAAACAAAATTTTACTTATACATATTTAATCTCATAAAAAACCGTTTACGAAAATAAAATAGTTACTTAAAATAAAACTTAAAATAATAAATGATTTTTAAAGTGATAATTTTTTATACTCATATTTAAAAAATAATATACGTGGTTGATATTTACTTTTTATAAACTATATTTTTAATGTTCATATATCAAAGATCCAACATCGAATAGAATACTTTTTATGAATAAGATTTTAAAATTTAAATTTAATTCTAAATCATTCATCCATGTTAAAAATTGAAAAATAAGAAATAACACTCTTGATTAAAATAATTATACTTATAATTAGGTATTAATAGTAGAATATTTTTTAATAAAAAATAACACTTCTATTTATGTTATTTATCATATTCTCATAATTTCAATCATTCATATATTTTTAAATCTCCTAGATTGTTTCTGCTACAACATTGACAAGATTAACCATTCAACTTTTGTATTTTTCTAATTCAGATCTTCTATTCTCTTGACGACATATGTTTTATTGAATCTAACTCAGCATGACATATGTTTTTATTGAATGTAACTCAGCAAAACAACTTCCTCCATAGATTGGATTGTTGTCATTGTGAATTATACCAAAACAATCCATCTTTAATAGTTAGTTCTCATGCACACAAGTGTCAACCATAGCAAACCAGAACAATTTATCTTTGATAGCTAATGTTTAATGCATTCAATTCACATCACAAATAACGTTCTGACAGATTATTATAGAACAACTTTCTCCAATTCACCGCTCAATATTCTTCATCATCATGTGTATCTTCCTTTTGTTGGAGATTACTCCAACCTTATAAATATTAAATTTTATCTAGTTATTTTAGAATTGTCTTTAGTATCCACGAGCAATTGTTTTAATTTTGACAGACATTAAATGAATAAATATTTACCATTCAATCAAATGATATTATTTAACATTACTTTATTTAAAAATTAATTAAAATTTTTAAATTAATTTTACTAATTATATTAGTACTTAACCAAAAATATATATGTATCAGAAAAATAAATCGAAATTGTAGTATAGGGTAGACGCACCACCACTTGAATGCCTTAATTGACATGATTTCCAAATTAATAAAAATACATTTGAGGAAATTATTAAATACTAGTTGAACGCCCTAAAGTAAAAAAAAAAGAACTGATATATGCTAATGAATAAATAAAAAACACAAAAGGTTTCGTTCTGTTAAAGCCCACAAGCGAACTTGCAAAGCGGGAGAGAAAAAACACGAAGATATATATACAGAGAGAGAAGAAGCTTCAGATACAAAAGATTTTTTTCTCCTTCTATTGATTCGTCAAAAAAGAGTCTCTAATACACACAATTTTTCTTCTCCACCCATACTTTTCTCGATCTGTCTCCGTTCAACTTTTTCCGATTACCACCACCGTCTCCGATCCGTACTTTTCTTTTTCTCATTTGTTTCTCGGTAAATTTCTTTTCTTTTTTCTTCTTCCGCGTTGCGTTTTATTTATTTATTTTATTACTTTTCTCGTTAATTTGTTATCGGGAGCGTGAAACTTTGCGGTTTTTATGTGGTTTTGACGTTTGCGAATGTGTTGGAGGTTACTCGCGTTTCGATAAAACCCTACATTCGGTTTAATTGACTAGTTTGTGTTTTTTTGTTGTGAATTTATGTAATTTAGGGTTTTGAGTTGGAGCTGCGGGATTGAGGAATTGAGGAAGGATAAGCGTGTGCAGCATGAGCATTGATAGTCCTGGCGAACGGGTTTGATTAGGGTTTTTCAAGGTTTCGTTCTGGAGTTGAAGGTTACAATGGGTGATGGAGGCGTGGCTTGTATGCCTCTACAGCAGCAGCAGCAGCGTGTTATTGAGAAGTTGCAGAATGCAGCGGAGGAAACGGTTTGTGGTGGGAAGAGTGAGAATGGTATCAGTTCTGAGTTGGTTAAGGTTCCTGAAAAGAAGAAGGTGATAAAAGTGAAAAAGGTGAAGAAGATTGTGAAAAAAGTAAAGAAGAGAGTAGTGCCTGTGAAGAAGAAGGAGGGTGTAACCGTGAAAGGAGAATTGGCGTTAGATATAGTGAGCAGTAATGGTGTTGAGAGTGGTGAAATATACGGGCAGAAGGAGGAAGTTGAAGAGGGTGAATTGGGGACTTTGAAATGGCCGAGGAATGAATTGGAGAATGGAGAGTTTGTGCCTGAGAAGCTGCTGCCGTCATCACCACCGCCGCCACAGAATAATGGAATTGAGAATGGGGATATTGTTACTGATAGGTGGAGAAAAGTGCAGGTGGAGAAGGGTGAGGTTGACATATGGAGAAAAAAGGAGATAATTTCTGAAAAGGGCTGGAAAGGAGAAAATGAGAAAGGGGCATATGGGTCATGGAGAGGTGGTATAAGCAGTGATGTTGAGAAGGGAGAGTTCATTCCTGATAGGTGGCATAAGGGAGACACATGTCAGGATGACTATGGGTACGGTAGAAACAACAGGTATGAGTCATGTCGGGACAAAGGGTGGAAAACTGAATGGGACTGGGAATATACATCGTCTTCTGGGAGGTATGCAGGTAATGGATTTTTTAGAAAGAAGGAATTTAATAGAAGTGGGAGTCAGCATGTTAAAAGTGCACCCAGGTGGGAAAGTGGACAAGAGAGAAATATAAGGATCAGTTCAAAAATTGCAGATGAGGAGAAAAATGAACACAACGGTTGGATACATGCACGGGATTATTCTTCTGGAAGTCGTTTGAAGAGGCATGGCAATGATTCAGATGGCTGGGAGCGGAAGCAGTATGGAGATTATGCTGGTTTCAAAAGTCGAAGGCTATGTGACAATGGCTCACATCATGTCTATTCAGATCACCGTGTTAATTCAGAGAATCATTCTCGCCATTCTGTGGAGAGATCTTACAGAAATAGTTCTTCGAAGCTGTCTGCTGATAAGTATTCTTCTAGGCATCACGAATCTTCTTTGCCTACCAGATTAGCTTATGATAAACATGGATGCAGTCCTCGTCATTCTGAACGATCTCCACATGATCGAGCTAGATATTATGATAATAAAGATCACACTCCTGCCCGTCGGTCACCCTATGGCCGTGATAGGTCACCCTATGGCCGTGACCGATCTCCATATAGTTGTGACCGATCTCCATATAGCCGTGAGAGATCTCCATATAGCCGTGAGAGATCTCCATATAACCGTGAGAAATCTCTGCATGGTCGTGAAAGATCCCCATGTGATAGGAATTGGGATAGAAATCGTAACCGTGACCACAAATTAAGAAGTCCCATTCACGTCGAGCGGTCCCCACAAAATCGAGGTCGGCATCATGGCTACAGGGACCGAACTCCAAATTTGACAGAGCAATTCCCACTTGATCGAACTAGACAAAATAATGATCGAGAAACAAGTAATAAAATCTTATCAACTGAAAAACATAATTCACAACATAGCTGTAAGAATCCTGAAAACAAAAATATTCAAAAGGAGCCAACTCTTTCAGGTATAGAATTGCAAGGGGAAAGAAGTGTTCATGATGCCAATGGGCCTGTTGTGAAAGGTTTCTGCAATGAATCTGAAAAGGAACAAGAGTCCTGCAGGCCAGCTGCTACAGACTGCCAAGATTCTTCTTGCTTGCAGCTACCTACTGAGGAGCAGCCTTCTATGGAAGAAGATATGGACATATGTGATACTCCTCCACATGTTCCTGTGTTTGCTGATTCATCATCAGGAAAATGGTTTTACCTTGATTATTGTGGTTTGGAACAAGGTCCTTCTAAATTATCTGACATCAAGGTTCTTGTTGACGAGGGTGTACTAATGTCGGATCATTTTATTAAGCACATAGACAGTGACAGATGGTTAACTGTTGAGAATGCAGCATCACCATTTGCAGGTCAGAGTTTTCCATTAATTGTGTCAGACTCCATAACCCAGCTTGTAAATCCTCCAGAAGCTTCTGGTAATCTTTTGTCAGATACTGGAGATATTCTTCAATCTGGACCCAAGAATGATCAGGAAAGGCAAGCCCCTTTCCTGCAGTCAATGTTATACCCTGATGACAGAATGCTTGCACCTGAACCGTTGAATGACCTCCATTTTGATGAAAGGGTTGGTGTTCTGTTAGAGGGTTATGACGTCATTCCTGGAAGGGAGCTTGAGGCAATAACAGGTCTTTGCTTCTGTTAATGATATTTGTGTGGATTTCTTTTACAAAATAAAAGTATATTTTTATATCAAGCTGTTCATTTTTCCTTATTTACTGCTATATCTTATCTTTAAAATCTTTTTATTTTTTTTTGTCTTGTAGAAGCCCTGCAAATGAGTTTTGAATATGCAGAGTGGGACGATTTGGGAGACTACAAAGGTATGTAATTGCCGGACAGCCTAATGGTTCATTTAGGAATTATGACTGATTTTTTTTTTTTTGTTGAATGCTGTTATGTGGCAATTAACAAGTTTTACTTTTAGCTTTGATTGGATGCATTAAGTGGTATGATATTTAAAAGAATGATTTTTATTTTAATATTGTATTTCTATTGTTTTGGCTCACCTAGTGAGGAAAGGCTTTCATTTTTGTTTTTTAAAGTAATTCAGCCTTTTTGGTATTGTTAGTTGATACTTGCCAAATATTAACGTTTCTTGAGAGTTATCCTTTATGGATGTCTTGGCTTGATTATCAGAAGGTGTCTTCTTGTAGCTTCTTAGCTGGTTTCACATTGAGTTATCTTGGCCCCATCCTCTGACATCGAGAAAAAAATAGAACTTTTCTAGATGCATCAAATAGATGCACACTATAATTTTGAGGTAGTATATTTTCAAACAAATGCATGTGGAATATATGGAGTTGATATCTGTTGTGGAAACTGTTTTAAATGGTCATATAGCACTTCAGTGGTCATTTATATGGTAATGTGCAAGTAATTTGTGTTAACTGCACTATCCTTTTGTATGCTTGCATGAGTTAAACCATTTCTTTCAGTTGAACTAACAATTTGAATTGTGCTCATTCTGTCATCTGAGGTGATTTAGCGTTCTGCTTCAGCTTTACAAGTAATATGGTGGTCGCATAAACTTCTTTACATTTTTATACTGTATGTAGATAGATCATGTACATAATAAGATAACATGTTTTGACTTATTTTTAAAATAATGCATTTTGATGTAAACTAATGATAACTTAAAATGGCGATTTCATTCATCTTGTTATGTTTCCAAAACTAGGTCGTCTATTGATGTTTATTTTTCGTCTAAAAAGTTAACAAAGAAAAAGACACTTTGAGGTTTATGTTCCATGACAAGTATTCTCCTATCTTTGTCCTTAGGTTTTCCTGAGCCTGATACTTGCCTGAGCATGGACCATGATTCAAAAATTGATTTTGCATCAAGTGAGCAAGACTCCGACAAGGATAATGGTTTTACCCTTGGTGTTCCTGATGACTGGTTTTCTGCTCGATGGTCATGCAAAGGTGGTGATTGGAAGAGGAATGAGGAATCCCAAGATAGATATTCTAAAAAGAAAGTGGTCCTAAATGATGGGTTTCCTCTATGTCAAATGCCTAACTATGGATGTGAAGATCCTCGGTGGTCTAGGAAAGAAGACTTGTATTATCCATCTCACAGTAGGAAGCTTGACATTCCTCTTTGGGCTTTTTGTACCGATGAGTTGGTTGATTGTAGTGGTACTGTGAGCAGATCAGTTCAAAACAAGTTTGTTTCTGTTAGAGGAGTAAAAGGAAATGTTCTCTCAGTGGTCAGGATAAATTCATGCGTGGTCAAGGACCAGGGATCATTAGTCTCTGAGTCACACCACAAGACCCAAGGCAAGGATAGATATCATTCAAGGTCAGCCCGACCTTTATCATCAACCAGGGATAGCAAGAGATCATCATCTGAAGAAGATTCACAGTCAAAAACTGTTATTGATCAAGGTTCTCAAGGCTATTGCAAGAGTGTAGAATCCATTAATATTTCTCAAGACCATCTCTGTGCCGTCCATGACTTGCAGTTGCATTTGGGCGACTGGTATTATCTTGATGGTTCGGGGCGCCAAAGAGGGCCTTCGTCGTTTTCAGATCTACAGTGTTTAGTAGACCAAGGAATTATAAAGAAGTATAGCAGTGTGTTCAGGAAATGTGATAAACTCTGGGTTCCTGTTCCATCTTCCACAGAAACTTTGGATGTCCATCACAAGAGCCACCAAGAAAGCAGTTCAATGTCTGGTGAATTTTCAGAACATCAATCAGTGCAATCTCAAGGTGTTTCATTTGATGAACCCCATTCTAAGTCAAATATGTTTAACAGCATATACCCCCAGTTTGTTGGTTATACTCGCGGGAAACTACATGAATTAGTAATTAAATCATACAAGAGCCGGGAATTTGCTGCAGTAATAAATGAGGTTTTAGATCCTTGGATCAATGCAAAACAGCCAAAGAAGGAAATTGAGAAACAAATATATTGGAAATCAGGTAAGAATTTATTTTTTGAAATTTACAGCTATCCCTTTTTTTGTCTCAACCAGCTAAGATATGGTATGTGCATTGTCTTCTCTTACCTTGAGTAAATTGTCTCCTTAACCTCTGAATAATTTAAAGGTGCACTGTTTAGATGTGTTCTCACCCCTTTTTTCTCTATATTTTTATCATGTTTCTTCCATATGCGACGCTTTGTCGCAGAAGGGAGTAGCAGCAATCACAAAAGAATTTTCCGTCTTGGTTTATGTGCTTAGCGGTGCTCCTAGAGTGCCATGTTTTTATTTTATGTTTTGATGTGTTCTCACTCATTGTTCAAACTTCAAAGAAATATCTTTTCATGTACACCACTTGATTTAACATTCTTCTCCCCAGCGGTGTGGATCCACTGGCACTTTTAAATCAATGTTGTAACCTTAGAACTGGATAATCTCGTACAGGTGCTTCTTGGGATGGGTTCATATTCATCCCAATACGTGTGTTTTTCCCTATGTTGTCAATAGCAGCCTGTAGCACATTGATAGTGGCAGAGCCGAGTGGAATGGAGGCTGTCCATTCCCATATGCGACGCCATGTCGCAGAAGGGAGTAGCAGCAATCACAGAAGGATTTTCCGTCTCGGTTTTATGTGTTTACCGGTGCTCGTAGAGTGCCATGCAATTTTGCTGCTGAATCTGCATTTTTTGGATACAACGTTGTGTGTTTTTTGGCCAGATCTGAAATTTTCGGCATCATAGATCTAAGTTTTCTTGCCGCAGCTTCATTTTCCAGCATGAAGCTCTTATCTCGAGTTTATAACACACTTAAATCTGTGTTTTTCCATGTGTCCGTTACAATGTTGGTTGCGGGTGGCTCTTACAGTGCTGCTATGCCTCTCTTGTCTAGATGCTAGGTTTAGGGAGAAGAATATTTGGGCCGTTAAGGGCTACTGCAGACAAAATGTAACTAAAACAGGCTGTATCACTAAATTTGGGTCTTTGACCTCTTCAATCTTTTAAAATAAAGTGACACAGTAGTAGTAATAAACCAATAATAAAATATTATAATATAAGTCTCATTAAAATATATTATTTTATAATAATAATATATTATTTTATGAATAATAATAGTAAAAATAGATCAGTAATCAAATAAAAAAGTAACATAATAGATATCTCATAAAAATATACTTTTTGATAAAAAAACTAATAGTAAAAAAATCATTAATCAAATTATAGTTTCACGTAATAAATTCTCATAAAATAAACATTTATTAGTTAGATATATTTATAAAAAAATTACTTATCTATATTTAAAAATATTCAAGTAGCGGCCACCCCGCTATCCTAGTTCTGGGGTCAGCTGCTCTTGGCAACTATGGGTTTTCCTTCCAAATTTTGCTATAAAATTTATTTCAGTACAAAGTGATGAAGCATTGCAATTAACAAATATATCTGAACACTGGAGTACACAGGTCAAGTCATGCTAAACTATGAAAGTAGATACTTAACTGTTCGATTTGCTACTAAATGAAATAAACTGCTGCCTCACCCCTTTAAATCTGGTGTGCAGTTTTGGTATTTTTGGTTATTATTTTGTATACTTCATATAGTTAAGTTGAAAACTCATTTACTGGAAATTATATGCAATATAGGTTTAGTTGGTCCTACTTTATACAGTTGTATATTACGAGGCCTTTTGTGCATTACCATACTCTTTAAAATTCAGTTTTTTGGAATTGTATTCATGCAACCAGTGGTAGTGCCAGAGGGATTCAGAATTTAGGGAGTATGTTCAACGAGCTTAATTTAATTAAAAAATAATTGCTTAAATACAAACCTTATACAAGAAATTTAATACAAAACTAATACTTTTCTTGTTAGTAAAAGAAATTGATAACTATATTAAGTACAAAAGCTACCAATCATCAAGTATAGCTAACATACAAATGTTGACTAATTAGCAGACAAAAACTAGAGAGAAGAAAACAAAAGCACCCTCCTAAAAGCCAAAACAACATAATTACTCACTCTAAATTTATCTTTGAAATTTATTACAAAATAAGAAATTGAAATAAAGTATATTTACATGGACAAATAATGGCGATTAGCAAATTGCAAAAACTTCGTTTCTGTACTAGTGTGAGAGATGTGACATGAAGTGAGATTTGTGCTAACATTTGTGACCAACCAATAATGAAAGAAAATTCAAATTAAACTAATAAAAATATGAAACCAAAAATATAACTTAATCTATTTATATTAGAATAATAATTATGGTTGTGCTTGCATTTTGCTATTGAGATGTGATGGAGTGAAGCATTTGAGATTTGAAGTATAAAACTAATATTAGTATTACTTAAGAGGTAAGATAGTAACAATGGAAGAAAAAACACTTATATTTTTTGTAGATATATAAAAAAAAGCAAAAAATTGTGTGTGTGGGGTTTGATCACTTCTACTGTAGGCTCCAGTGGTCCCTCCTCCGTCATTGCATGCAACCTAGTTTTGATTGAATAGGGAGGCCACACCTATCAAATAAGTCTATGAAAGGAGGAAGACAAATATAGAGATGCAATAAGAATATTTTGCAACTGTCACTAGTTATGACTGCCCGTAGTTAGGAGGTCAGTTGCAAATGTCACAAGTTTCATTGTTTTCAATCCCTTGAGTAATTCAGATTGAGAATCACAAACTTCCAGATCGTGTAGGATCAGTAATCTTAAGCGTTTAATTTGATGGGACTGTTGAGCTACAACAATTCTAGGTCCTATTGGGCGTTTCTTTCGCTTGGCAACCTGGTTCAAAATAATCAGTTGACTGGGAAGAATACCCAACCAACCAAGCAATTTCTGATGCATGTCTCTTCCTTGAGCTTCTCTTTTTAGTTCCTCAATGATCTCAACTTGCTTAAAGAATCTGACAACCTCTTCGATTCAGTATTCTCAACTTTTCGCTTGCCTCTTTTTAACATCTTGCCCGCATCTTTGTTCTGATTCTGGTTTTTGCAGGTTGTACACTTCTTTTCAGTGCTTCTCTTTACCCCTCCTCTATCCAATTTTGGATTAGTGTCTGAAACATTGTTGTGCACACTGGTTCTCATTCTGCTCGTGGGTAGTCTTCCCCCCTCCCGAGAACTCTTCACCCATTTGAGACTTGCTTAGTCTATGTTCGGTTGGGTGCTTTTTCTTTTGTTTCTGAAGCTTACTTGGTGGGCTCTATCTTGGGCCTCCTAATGAAATACATCATCCATCTAAATCTAATCCTATGCTTGTCATTATGAACCAACCTATTTCATTAGGATAATTGTTTCTTTTCATGATCACTTTCAAATATGTAGAGCCTTAGCACCATAGTAATATTGCTTCCTTGTGATGTGGAATTCAGTTATGCGCTCAAATCCTGGAAACAGCCTCTCTGCTTGCCGAGTTAGGGTTCATACATCTATCCTCTTTTAGACCCCGCCTTTTGTAAGCCTTATGTACTAGGCCACCTGTATATAACTACTGATAAATAAGATTTTAATATTAAAATATTGGTGGTAAATAGAAGTAGTAGATTATCTATATTCTTGAAACCTATTTATATTATCATACTTTAATTACTTGAAATATCGATATGTGTGCATATTTATTTCAGAAGGTGATGCACGTGCTTCCAAAAGAATCCGGGTACTGGCTGATGATAGTGAAGAAGAGAGTGATTTTGAAGATGACAGCCTTATTATTGAGAACGATAAATCCACTCTTGAGGCTCTGTCTGGTGACGCCACTACTTTCTCTGCTGAAGAAAGTGGCGTTACGGTTTCCAAGGAGGAGGAAAGATGGGGATTATTGGATGGTCGAATGTTGGCACGAGTCTTCCACTTTTTGAGGTCTGATTTGAAGTCTCTCGTCTTTGCATCCATGACATGCAAGCATTGGAAAGCGTCTGTAAAGTTTTACAAAGAAGTCTCGAGAAATGTCAACTTGTCATCCCTTGGTCATTTTTGCACTGATTCCATACTTTGGAACATTGTGGTAGGTTTGGTATATATTTTTCATTTAACATTGTCAGAAATATTTCATTGTTTTCCCATCTAATCTGATTGTTTGCTTTGCAGAATGCCTATGATAAAGACAATATCAAATCTATGATTCTAATGGGTTGCACCAATATTACTGCTGACATGCTAGAGAAAGTGTTTCTCTTATTTCCTGATTTATCTACTGTAGATATCAGAGGGTGCAATCAGTTTGAGGAGCTCACTCCTAAATTTACTAATGTGAAATGGATCAAGAGCCGAAATTCACGCGTAACTAAAACCTCAGATGAGCCACATAAAACCAGAAGCCTCAAACAGATTACTGATCAATCTTTGTCCGTTTCTAAGGCCAGTAATTTCGGTATTAGGGATAATTTTGGTGAGCTGAAGGTTTATTTTGATAGTGTGGACAAGAGAGACACTGTG
This sequence comes from Lathyrus sativus, assembly GCA_963859935.3. NCBI lineage: Eukaryota > Viridiplantae > Streptophyta > Magnoliopsida > Fabales > Fabaceae > Lathyrus > Lathyrus sativus. Next base: position 151,400,533 of record OZ012741.1, on the reverse strand, counting down.
AAGCAATTATTCCGTCAAAATTTATACAAGCGTTCAAAATTATATGATGCAAGAAAGTCCTCTTCTATTCTCTCTAGAGATGCTCGAACAAGACGATGGTCAATTAAGAAGTCTGAAAGTGGTTACAAAAAGATGGAGGAATTTTTTGCTTCAAGACTCAGGGAAATTATGAAGGCAAATGCTTGTGACTTTTTTGTGCCCAAGGTACATGAATAATTTCTGCAATAAATTCTTTTCAAATAATTATGACACTTTTTTTTTTTGTTATTTATGATTTCTAATGTATTATTATTTGTTTGCTTATAGGTTGCAGAAATTGAGGCTAAAATAAAAAGAGGTTATTACAGTGGGCATGGGTTGAGCTCTGTGAAGGAGGACATAAGCAGAATGTGCCGAGATGCAATGAAGTAGGTTTAAGCTCTCTTTTTATTCATCTTTTTCCTTGATATGAATGTGTTTTTTGTCATATACTCCCTCTTCCCCTTTGACACTTTTCAATTTTCACATTTATTAAGCTTAGAATTGGACAATAGTTTTCTGAATACTATATCAAAAGTAATTAGAGTACAATCACTAAACTGTTTAAATAGACTATGCTATACCTAATGGCCTAATTAACCTGCCGAGTACAATCTATACAAATAATAACACAATATAAAATTATATTTAAAACATTAAGAAAAGCTGACATGTAATTAATGTGTGCATTTTGTGTTTTACTATTACTAAACTGTCTTTTGGGTATAAACACATTTAATATATAGACATTTTATCTTCCAAGATAAATTAGTAGTTTAATTAGGGGTATATTTGAAAAAAGAAAGACTGAATGCATCTAGCACTTTGAAATAGTTTAGGGACAATTTTTGCATCTAGCAGTTTGAAATAGTATAGGGACAATTTTTCCCCCAAAGGGTGCTTATAAATAGGGACGGAGTTTTTTTTTTCTTTTACTTTTTTTGATTCTACGATTACCTTATGTGGGCACATGTGCTTGTATTTGTATGTTCTAAGAAGAATACAAAAGATCAGAGACGGATGCACCTATGATCTTGTGGGGGCACCCGCCTGCAATAATATATGATTTGACATAAAGGCCACCAGTTGGCTATGTTTTTGGCGCTACCGACACGTTTATGGAATTGTGGTGGTTCTTTTGTGTGATTGCACATAGGCTCTTGTTCAAAAAATCTCAAATAACTTTAGTAATTGTAAATTTTCTCAATTTGTCTTATGCTAGTGGTGGAGTCTATTTATAATATTTCATATTTTTATCTTTGGAAAAAATATCTACACAGTTACAGACAAAAGTTTCAACCAAATTATAATGTAGTGCAGTCCATAAATTACATAAAAACTCTCACCTGTTTAATATTTGTCCCTCACAGCTAATTTATGACAATTGTAATTAAATTTATATTGCATCTTTTGGATCATAATAATTTTAGAATTGCAATTTTCTTTGATTTCAACAATCAGTTTAACATTGATAATACTCCCTCCCGTCATTATTATAAGAAAAAATTGTTTTTTTATCCCTTTTATAAGAAAAAACATAACTTCTAAGATGTATTTATTGTTTAAAAGACTTTTTTGCCCTTCTTTAAAATGTGTCTTTTAATATTAGTGGGTGCATTTAATATCTCACAATTCTCAATAAGGGTGTGTTTGACAAAACCTTCAAAAAGTAACAACAATTATGAGGTTCATTGGTTTTGATAGTTTTTTGTTTTTTCTTCTTGATTTGAAGGAGTATTATGTATATTTTTTTACAAAGTTACTATGTATTTTTTATATAATCATTCATATGTTTTCATAATTTGAAAAGTTGTGGAGAATATTATGATGTATACTTGTACTCTTAAAAACAATATATATGCATATAGTATTGCCCCCACAATTTAAAGTTCCTAGATCCGTGTCGCTGCAGAAGATGACGGGTTATTGAAAAAGAGTATGAAAAATAATTGAACTGTGCTAAGGAGAGAATCAATTCCATTATGATATTCACAGAAATGGATTCTCTCTTCCAAGGGAAAAGTTTCCCTTACTTCCTATAGCAGCTCTGTTACAATTCTTCAGTTGGCTGCTTTTTATTTTCTTTGTTTATTTATACAGTCCTAATTACCCACCTTGTGTAACTAGTTCCTCACTTTTGTACATATTCTCCCTTTCCTTTTCGCCCTCTTATATATTTAATTAATAATTTACTTATATGCGTATTATTACAGGGCAAAGAATCGTGGTGATGCTAATGATATGAATCATGTTATCTCATTATTTATTCAGCTTGCAACACGGTTGGAGGAAAGTTCTAAATATGCGAATGATAGAGATGCACAGTTGAAGTTATGGGGAAATGACTTACCATTGGCATTTTGTTCTACTTCCTCTAAGTACAAGAAGAATAGATTAGTGACTGAGAGAAAGTATAGGAGTGATGGAATACATGGTGGTTTGGATAATGGAGAGTATGCTTCTGATAGAGAAATCAGAAGGCGTTTATCAAAATTGAATAAGAAATCTATGGACTCAGAGAGTGAAACATCTGATGACCTTGATAGGTCTTCTGAAGATGGCAATAGTGAGGGTGATACTTCAACCTCCAATACTGATAGTGACCAAGAAGCTCATTTAGAGAGACGAACCAGAGAATCAAAAGGAAATGGATACTTCACACCTAGTGATGGGTTGGATTTCATTACAGATGAGCGGGAATGGGGGGCTCGTATGACGAAAGCAAGTTTGGTTCCTCCTGTTACTCGGAAATATGATGTCATTGATCAATATGTCATTGTAGCTGATGAGGATGATGTGCAAAGGAAGATGCGGGTATCATTACCAGATGACTATGCAGAGAAGTTGACTGCACAAAAGAATGGCACTGAGGAGTCTGATATGGAACTTCCTGAAGTCAAGGATTACAAACCTAGAAAAAGGCTTGAAAATGAGGTTATTGAGCAAGAGGTTTATGGAATTGATCCTTATACACACAATCTTTTACTTGATTCTATGCCTGAGGAGTTAAATTGGTCTCTTCAAGAGAAGCATGTGTTTATAGAAGAGACACTCCTTCGGACATTGAATATGCAAGTTAGGCATTTTACCGGAACTGGAAGCACTCCAATGAGCTACCCTTTGCAGCCTGTTATCCAAGAGATTGAAAGGTGTGCAGAGGAGCACCGTGACGCAAGAATGATCGGTATGTGCCAAAGTATCCTAAAAGCGATAGACAGACGTCCTGATGATAAATATGTAGCTTATAGAAAGGTATACACTTTATGAATTTGTTCATGCACACATGCATACACACACGCACACACATGCGCGCACGCTTATATTTATGAAACACTAAAGTTCAATGGTTAGCTTCCACCGGTTCTCTCTGTCCTAGGTGACCTCAATTAACTACTAAATTCAGTTTGTTTCTGTTGGAATTTCCGCCTTAATTGCGGTCCACCCCTAATCGTCTTAATTGTGGCATTTGGCTTGCCTTAATTGCAGCCCCCAACACCTTCATTGTGTTGGGTTTAAAGGGGTGGACTTAGTCCCACATTGGTTAGAGATATGGTCTGTGTTGTGTTTATAAGTGGGGGCAATCCTCACCCTACAAGCCGGTTTGTAGGGAATGAGTTAGGCCCAACGCTTAATTCTGAGAGTTTCCTTCTTTGAGCTGCCTATAACTGGTCTATTGATCTGGATCATGCAGGGACTTGGTGTTGTTTGCAATAAGGAGGAGGGCTTTGGCGAAGATGATTTTGTCGTGGAATTTCTTGGAGAGGTATGGTTACATATTTATATTAATATTTATTTATAATTCTTTATTCACATTTCTTTTGAGGTTCAAATAATGCAAGTTAAAAGGTTTCCTATATAATCTTAATATCTATCTACACTATAATGTATCTACTGTTGAGAGTAGACAAGATAGTAGTTTTCGTAGTTTCCATCATCAAACTATTTCTGATTGATTGCTGCAAATTTAGACATGTTTTTGATTTGAAATACCCATGAATTATTAAATTATTAGTTGTGACGTTTGCCTACAGAATTGGGATCTTATTCTTCATTCCTATTTGCTTTATGACATTTTTTAATCATTCTGTTTTCTAGTTTCCCTCATGGACAATATATGCTTATTATACATGATGTTTGTTATCCTCTTCAATTAGTGTGCTATGTTATTTAGAAAATATTATAGCTGGGAATTTTTATTTCACTTATGTTTACATAGGTTTTACTTTTTATCAGGTGTATCCAGTATGGAAGTGGTTTGAGAAACAAGATGGGATACGATCTCTGCAAAAAAATAGCAAAGATCCAGCACCAGAATTTTATAACATATACCTTGAGAGGCCAAAGGTGCCTGGTGCTTCAGAAAAGAAATTTGTTGTTTTACCTTGATTTTGTTTGTCAACCTATCAACTTTCTGGACTAACGTAATCATTCATTTACATGACAGGGTGATGCTGATGGTTATGACTTGGTTGTTGTTGATGCCATGCATAAGGCTAACTATGCCAGTCGAATATGTCATTCATGCCGACCTAATTGTGAAGCAAAGTAAGTTCATTTGTCTTCTATAGTTGTTTCCAATATGTTTGTTGACTTGTTAAGAACTTGATGTTGGTCCTGTTTATTTTAGAACAGTTAACTTTTTCAGTGCATAGCTTGTATGTTTTTGGAAATTCATATGCTTAAAAGATTCTGTGCACCCATTACCTACTTCCATCGTGATAGTTTTTGCTGTACACAGCATAGTAGCTGTTGTTGGGCAGCACATGTTCTTGCAAAGTGCAGGTCCACCCCTGGCTTCCTTTAAAATTGTCAGCCTGTTTGGGTAGGCTTTATATGCTTGGTCAAGGATCAATTTTAACCGAAGTTGCTGCTCACAAGCTTTGGTCAAACATGCATTGAAACTGTAAAATTTTACCATTTCCATTGGAAAAGCCAAAAAGCTTAACCAAACATGCTGTATTACACCTTTTTAATCCTCTTAAAATTCTCTCACCTCTCATTTTTCATTCCTTGAAGTTCCACCTCCCCTCCAAATCCCTCTTTTGGAAATCTCTTTCTTCATGTCTATCCATCCACATCCAGTCAAAATTCTCGATTCAATGCCCTTAACTTAATGATCTTCCTGTAGCTCAAGAAGGCCGTAAAGTTTAAACCCCTAAGTAATCATTCCTCAACATTCCTCCCAGAGTTATCAATCGCGGCCGCGAACGGCGCGATCCCGGGCGGTCCGGCCACACCGCGTGAGAAGACAGGAGCGGCGTGGCGTTTGAAAAAGCGGGCGATTTTTCCGCAATCGTGGGTTGCGGGGCGCTGGTCGCTCCTAGGGCGGAGCGGTTTATCCGTTTTTTATTTTTTGTGTGGCTTCTGATAAGAAATGAAGGGATGAAAACTGAAAAGTCACAAACCAGAAAAGAAGATGAAGTGATACGGATAAGAATGAAAAGTCAGATAATAATATTAAGTTCAATGCGTTGGGAAAGCCTTTAACATCACACGACTGTATGCCACATACTGCAAGATTATTTAATTCATTGGGAAAGGCTTTTAATTTTAAATTTATTATGAAATAATGATTATTTAATATTATAATTTAAAGATTATTTTATTTATTTATGATAATTTTTATGTATATGTATATAATTTTTTTATTCATATAATTAGTCTAAAAATTTATCCTGCTATCCCACTTTTGAGGTCGGCCGCACCGCTATCCGGGATTAATAACTCTGATTCCTCCTCCCTTCAAAATCCCTCTTTTCTGTTCCTGAAATTACTTCAGCATTGGTGCCAGTCAAAATTCTCCTGCACCACCCTACTTGGTTCTTTTATGCTGTATTTGTCATATGTCCTCTTGTTGACGAATTAAGCATTGAGTCTGGGATCAACTCAAAAACTCCCATGTTTAATCTTTAATTATATGATTGAGAGTGTCTTTGGAGTGTTATTTAAAAGTGGCAGATGATTATAATAAATGGGTGTAATTAACTATTGTAATTAGACTTTTGTAATTAGACATTATCTTATTCCCTTATGTTTTCAGAGTTACTGCTGTTGGTGGTCATTATCAAATCGGTATATATAGTGTTCGTAAAATTCAACATGGCGAGGAGATCACTTTTGATTACAACTCTGTTACAGAGGTTTGTCCAGTTGCTTGCCAAGCTTTTGCATTTTTAAAGGAAAATGTATTCCCTTTATATCTTTTTATAATGAATACCTGTTTCATCTCATTGCAGAGCAAGGAGGAATATGAAGCATCAGTCTGTTTATGTGGAAGCCAAGTTTGCCGAGGAAGCTATCTAAATCTGACTGGTGAAGGGGCTTTCCAAAAGGTTTAACAAAATCTTTTACTTTCAAGTGCTGATAAAATATAGAAGTAAAAAGTTAAAAAAGCACGTGTCAAAATAAACTCCCTATCGATGCGGGCACTCATTCGACACAATTCGATACTTCTAGCTGCATTTTGCCGTCCTTTTATTTGTTTTCATACCATTATGATTACTAACGATAAATAAATTATACGACTAGGAAGTGTAGATACCACATCAGATAGTCTGACATAAGAGGACAAAACACATTTCTAGAACTACTGAGCAAGACAGGGCTAGGATAAATTAAAAGAAACAATTTTTTGCATTATAATCAACCAAATGAATGCCATATCCTGAAATGTGAACTTACAGATCATTGGCATAAATTTCTCGTGACTTTATAGTGAGTGTATGACAAACATGTCACAATATCTCGATTGTATCTTAGAGTGATTTAAAATATTAGATGTTTGAAAATGTCTCTAGTTAGTATTAATATAAAAAAGGATTAGTTCTTTCTCTTAACATCACAAGATAAAACACATCATATATAGAGTAAATATCGATTTTTGAATATTTAGTTTCTAGTCTTATTTTTCTCCTTCTATACTTTATAATGTCTCAGCATGCTTACCACATGGCTTTTGTTCTCATCTATATTGTAATAAGTGGAGTAGTCCGGTTTTATTGTAATTTAGTTTACCTGATCATTTTAGCTGCTGACTGGAGTATTTTTGGTCTTTCTAGGTACTGAAAGAGTGGCATGGGATTCTTGACTGTCATTATTTGATGCTAGAAGCCTGTGAATTAAATTCCGTTTCTGAAGAGGACTATAATGACTTGGGAAGAGCTGGTTTAGGCAATTGTTTGCTTGGAGGCTTGCCAGATTGGCTAGTTGCTTATGCAGCTCGCCTTGTATGTGACTTGCTTCCTCTGTGTTGTGTTAATGTTTATTACTTTCTATCTTCATTTATTCTTTATTATTTTTTTCTGACACATTGTGCTGGTGTAGGTGAGATTTATTAATTTTGAAAGAACGAAACTTCCTGAGGCAATTCTAAAGCATAATTTGGAAGAAAAAAGAAAATATTTTTCAGATATATGTCTTGAAGTTGAGAGGAGTGACGCAGAGGTTCAGGTGTGCTCTTTGTTTCTCTACCTGTAATTTATTATTAACAGAATACTAGTTTAAAGAATATTTATTTCCTTTCCTATGTCTCTTTATGACTTAGGCTGAGGGTGTATACAACCAGAGGCTTCAGAATCTTGCTGTCACGCTTGATAAGGTGAATGTACTTCCCATTTTGCTATGTATTTTCCAGCTTTAATATTCTAGTTTTAAATGAAGCTGATAAGGGCTTTGCATTAAAAATATTATTCTTAAAAAGTGATGGTAATTGGCAAATAGTGTTTTTAGTCAGGATCACTGCTAACAAGTACCACTGGGCCAATACTTTTTTAAGATAAGTTGCAATTTACATGCATTCTATAGATGGGCAACATTTTTAGATCTTGTATTCTAGGTAGCATTTTATCCTATGTTACTACATTCTTTGCTGCAATGTGAAGTGGATGGTGTAATTTTTGCTCTGTAGTTTCAGATCTCTCTGTAGCTGTATTTTGCAAGTAAACTTTGTTTCCTGTTTGAACATTATTTTAATCTTTGAGTTGCATTACAGGTAAGGTATGTTATGAGATGTGTTTTTGGTGATCCAATGAAAGCTCCACCTCCTCTTGAGAAGCTCAGTCCTGAAGCAGTTGTTTCACTCCTCTGGAAAGGAGAGGATTCATTTGTTGAGGAGCTTCTTCAATGCCTGACTCCTCATGTGGAAGAGTCTGCCTTGAATGATCTCAAGTCTAAAACCCGTGCGCGTGATCCTCTGAATTCTAAAGATATTCAGAAAGCTATTCAGAAATCTCTGTTGTGGTAAGTGCTTGCACTCCTAATAAGTGTGTATTTCGTCCTGGTTGAACTTGCCATCTTTTTACCTCATGTTACTTTTCCTCTTTTTGAAGGTTGAGAGACGAGGTTCGAAATCTTCCTTGTACATACAAATCTCGGCATGATGCTGCCGCTGACTTAATCCATATTTATGCTTATACCAAGTACTTTTTTAGAGTAGTGGTATGTTCTTGTATTGTTAATTTCCATTTTTCATAATGGTGCTTTTGCACTTCCAGTTTTTGTTTAAAAAAAGGTTTTAGTTTGAATTGTAGTTATTTGTGTGTGCAGGATTATAAAACTACCACTTCACCACCTGTCTATATTAGTCCACTTGACTTAGGTCCTAAGTATGCTGACAAGTTGGGAGCAGGATTTCAAGAGTATCGGAAGATATATGGTCAAAATTATTGTTTAGGGCAACTGATATTTTGGCATAATCAGAGTGACGGGGAGCCTGATTGTACCCTGGCTAGAGCTAGCAAGGGCAGCCTTTCATTGCCAGACATCAGTTCCTTTTATGCTAAGGCTCATAAGCCTTCACGGCAACGTGTTTATGGTCCAAAGACTGTCAGATCCATGTTGGCAAGAATGGTTAGTTTTCTTCATGCACATTTGTGTACTTATATTGCATATCTAGCTTATCAGTATGAATTCATTTTCTGTTTGGTAATTACATAATTTTAAAACATTTGAAGTTAGTTGAAAGGGAAAATCGATATTACATAGCTGGCACCACACGATATTCAAATCTGGTTTTATAGGTAGTTTTACTTCGTATTTACAAAAGTGTCATTTCATGAATAAAAACTGTAACCTTTTGTTCACACAACAGCAATGCCAACTGTTTTGTCAAGACATCTCCATCTAGTTGGAATTAATTGAGCTCTGAAACATGGTTAGTTACTGGGTGTTTGCAGACTAACTTTTAGCCGTTGGTTGGCGCCAAATTTGGTAGTCAAGAAGATACCGACTGTTTTGAGTGTTTCTGGATTAAATCATCTTCAAGTATTTCAGATATATTTTTCCTTTTATGTTACCATTACAGCTGTAAATAAAATGTAATGGTAGTAATACTAACTGTTACCTGCCAGGTCATTGTATGCTTCTGGGTTCTTTGTTGCTGATGATTAAACATACTTTTTCTTCTTTTATCCAGGAGAAGCATCCCCAGAGACCTTGGCCCAAAGACCAGATCTGGTCATTCAAAAATAGTCCTAAATTTTTTGGTAGCCCAATGCTAGACGCTGTAATTAACAACACTCCGCTGGATAGGGAGATGGTTCACTGGTTGAAGCACAGACCTGCAATATTCCAGGCCATGTGGGACCAGTAAAATTTTGGTTGCTTTCGCTGAAGACTGCCATACTGGTCAAACCTTTGTGGTTCATCATTCAGAACTGCCTGCCTCTTTTAGCGTGGGGAGTCTGTAAATTATTAGTCTAGAGCATAATTCCCTGGTCCGCTTTTTCTGTCATTGTCGTGTACAGTTAGTTTTTTAACCATTGATTTGTAATTCATTCGGTTGTAGGACATTTAGTCTTCATACAAAATGAAATGAAGGAAAAAAAAAAGTTTGATTCAAGGAATTTGCTGTCTTCTCTTGTCCGTTAAAACTGAACTGAATAAATCTTTCCATTGCAGGTTGGGGCACTTGCATCTCTAAAAATTTCAGATTTGTAATTTTGGATTGTCTGAAACTGCCTTTGAACACTTAGGATCAAGAGGATTAATAACTTCCAAAGTGTTTTGGTGGCTTGCGTTTATGTAGTTGGTGAATGATATAACAGTTTCTATCCTGATTCACTTTGCTCAAAAAAAAAGGGAAAAGGGTTTCTAGAAATCCTGTGCCAATGTACAGGTTGGTGCACCACAAGTGATACAGTATTCAACTACAACAGTTGATCATGCGTGATATAAATACACTGTCGTAAAAAAAAAAAAGAAGCTCAAAGCGCCTGTATGATCACTCACTCAACAAAAGCCTGTAAAATTTTAAAGAAATTTCTTATCGCACCTCATGCTTTTCTTTTACATCGTGGGGCTTTTTACATATGCTCTTAGTTTTTGGAGATATATCTTAGATGTGTTCCATGACTGACTTAACGTTAATAATTTTTTAGAGATATATCTTTGGAACAATTTAAATTTTAAATGGTCACAATTTATCTCCCATAAGTCATTTTTATTTGAATATTTTTGGAGAAGTATTTATAAGAAATTTTCGGAGATATATTTTTAAAGTGTATTAGAAGAGTTTTTTTTGTGTGTTAAAAATGCACTGTGTATTTGTTTGTAGATGAATTATAAAATAAGATGAATTATAAAATAAGGAGTACCAAAATAATATAACAATAAAATAATAGAATGTTTATTTGTTTGCAGATGAATTATAAAATAAGATATACCAAAATAATATAACAATAAAGTAATAGAATGTCATACGTTAAGAAAATTCAAAGTGCATTAATAATGTTAGGAAAAATTATAAACTTTAGTACTGAAATAAAATAAATACACACAACTATTAGGTGTGCCTGACAACCTATCCTCTGCCTGGTCGGCCTCTTTGGCCATCGACCCCCTGTCCTCGCACGATGTTTGTAATACAAAAGTGTCCCCTGTGTCTCCGCAATAATGTCATCTAGTACTCGTCTGACAGTAGACCCCTTAGGGAAGATACCTTCGTCCATGCCTGCCCGCGCCATCTCCACTATGCGACAACAACGAGGCAAGACATCCTAAGTATGATCCAGCTGAGCATGCTCCTCCTATATAATTTCATAATGAGCGGGTCTCAGTGGATCTCCTAGAGTAGTCGACACCATTTACGAATGTGAGATTCTGAAGAACTACATGATGTATCCGTCGACATAGCTTCAGTCATTCGACGCTATGGTAGCCCGAGCCTCATCCGATACTAGGTGAATCTGATAATCAACAAACTACTCGCCAATCTGTATACGAGTCAATGTAGGAGGAGCAGAGACAACAGGGTGTCTGAGGATGGTCTGGATGTACTCGAACTGCCGCATGACACGCTCGGGCAAATGAGGACGTAGCAGTCGAAGTGGAAGTCCTCAACAGCCAAGCGGTCAAGATAGAGTTTAAAAGGCTCGGTCACCTGGTTCCCTCTGAGCGGGATAAAAGCACAGGCACGTGGCATCTTCTTAGTGTACTCACTCCAACACGACAAGCCAGCGATGCGCGGGAAATGCTGGAGGATCCAAGCTTGAAATGAAAATAAAAACCGTTATGGGATCAAGAATTATCGCAAATATGAAATGAAAAAGATAAAAAACATTCAATGATAAAAAATCATTACAACCAGTAGTGTCGTGCTGTCTATGGTCGGCTTCATCGTCCACCAACGTCCATCTCTCAGTTTTGAATACAAATATGCAAGGCATGACGCCCCCAGTTGTACTCATGGATCTGTGTGAGATCCAATAAGTATCAGAGGTATGCAACGTCAGTGTAGGTAGCACTCGTGTTCACGAAAATCATAGTGCCAACTAAAAATAGAAAATATGCCTTCAAAGCACGAGTCCTGTGTATGGCCACCTCCGGGGCATCACCATCAACTTGCTCTGCAGCAACGAGCGCCTCATCAAATCTCACCTTCAAGAACGAAAACCTAACATGAGCACCTTTTTGGTGCTATCCACCTCCTTGAGCGCCTTCTCTGGATCAGCCCTCAGATGTTCCACCATCATATCAACCGCCTCCTCTTTGGTCATCCTATCATGATGGAGGAATCTCCCCTTGATCGGTATATGCAATAAAGACGAGACATCGTTCAGTGTAATCGACATCTCACCATGCGGGAGATGAAAGGAAGAGGTCTCAGAGTGCCATCGCTCCACGAGTGCATTAAGCATCCCATGGTTGACCAGATTGTAACCGGTCAAGCATAGGTCACTCAACCCAAAAGAGGTCATAACTGACTGAAACCACTGCTCATCCGGCTGATGCAATGCCAAAATCTTCCGCCCATGGTTCAGAAACTTTTGAGGATCACACACCTGCGAATTTCCAAAAATAATCATTGTCTATAAGAATCAATGTCTATAAGAATCAATGTTAGAAATAATAAATGATAACAATTAACTAAAAAGTACAATAACAATGTGACTAATGTTACCTCAGTCCGAAATATGTCTGGAAGTGTAGTATGGGTATACCAGGAAGTAGGGACATATCCGCTGAACCCCCCTTCGAAAGTCTCTGGCTCAACATCATAAACATCACCCTCCGGAGGTGGCACCAGTGCATCAGGATCATCAACAATCTCACCCTCCAGAGGTGGCACCAGATCAACAGGAGGTGGCACAGGTGCATCCCGACGCCTACGAGAGGATGGGGGAAGTGATGCGTCATTTGGGGCATCCTGTGGCCTGATGGGAGAAGAAGTAGAAGGTGGCGTGGACTGAGATATAGATGGAGTGGCCTGAGGCGAAGGCCGATCTCCAGAAATGGGCCGAGATGTAGATGAAGTGGCTTGAGGCGAAGGCCGAGCCCCAGGAGTGGACTGAATATCAGGAGTAGACTGTGACCTAGCAGTCGACGCCTCTCCCTGACCAGAGGTACCTGCTGCCTCCGAAACCTACTGGCTCCGCTCCCACCGAACGGATGCGTGTTGGGCAACCCGCCCATGCCTTAATCGGTCGGCTCTGTCAGCCCTTATGCTCGGAAGGTATAATTAACCGTACAATGAGTTTACGCAAATGAATAACACAAACAAGAAAATTATAAAACAAAAAGAAAAAAAAGATTGAGAAAATTTCGGAGATACATCTCCAGAAAAATTCAACGTTTCATGTACTCCAGGTGATTATGGAGATATAACTATGGAAACATTTCGCATATCTATCTCCAGAATTACCCAAAGTACATGAAACGTTGGATTTTTCTGGAGATGTATCTCTGGAATTTTCTAGAACTCAGAGATCGTGACAATGACATCCTCTACCTCTCAAAATGAGAAATTTGAAGCCTTGATCGTCCATTTGAGCCAACAAACAATATATACACATACTTTAAACTATGTTTCAGCTGACTTATAAACATTTCTACACCTAACAATGCATTCTAACTCGTTTACAAGAATACTCAAATATTTATCGGAAACTCGAAAAACTTACCTGAATTATATGATTTGGAAGATGTTGAGTAATGTACTGGATGCTGCTTGATGATTACTCGAGTCTCAGACAGATGAAATCAAATTTGGTGAAGTTGGAGATATTTGGGAATGAGAGAGATGAAGAGGTTTGTGAATGAAAATGAAAAAGTGAGGGAGGAGAAGAGTATGGCGCGACAATATGCTCAAAATTATTCCGAAGATATATTTCTGGAATATTTCAAAGTTCACTTACATTTTAGTGCGTCCGGAGATATATCTCTGAAATATTTTAACATTCAATTGAATTTTGGTTCGTCCGGAGATATATCTTTGAAATCTAGGAGCATATAAGAAAAGTCACATGGTGTGTAAGAAGTCCATAGGGTGCAAAAAAAATCCTCAATTTTAATTTCAACTAATAGATAGTGCTTGGTTACTTCCCTATTTCAAGAGGTTTTAACTTGCCACCCCCAAATTTTTATTTGGAACCTTCCATAATTTCATAATTCAATAATTGTCTGACAAAAATTTGAAACAAATTTCCGTGCAAAATTTCAGATAGGCAAATCAAAATTTTCGGTACAAATTATATTTTTCGGTAGTGTATTTATAGTTTTTGGTATATTGGAATTTCTAAAACTTTGTGTGAATTTGCAATATTAGCGAAAATTCTAAAAATACCATGTTATACTAGAAGTTTCAACCCAAGTGAAATTTCTGGTAGTTTAATTTGTTTGAAATTTTAAATGCTCGGGATTTTATCGACAACTTTGGACGGTTGTGATTGCACTGACAATTTTTTGTTGTCCAGAATAAATGCAAAGTTGTATAAATAAGGGTCACCTATTGTTTGACAAAAACATCTCAAAATGTCTCTTCCTCAATTTTTGATTAAGACAAAAGTATACTTCAACGGAGCTTCACCTCCCTTGGAGTTCCGACATCCGGATCACACCACATCTCTCGCCGCATTGAGATTCAAGTTGAATGAGTTGTTATCTGATACAGAAACATAAAGTTGAGAAAGATCGAGTTTACTGCAGATTGGATTGATACTGATGGAAGGGTGAAATATAATCCTATTGAGTTGAAGACCGATGAAGATGTGAAGGATATGCGGAGATCATTTATCCGTAGTTAACTAAGGGACCGATAAAATTAGATGCTAAGATTCCAAGGTCTGTCGACGAGATAATTAAGATGATGAAACGTCCAGAATCATCTGGTAGTGTCTAGATTTTCTTATTTATTATCTTTTCTTTAAATTTATGTTTAAGTTATGTAATCCATCAATTTATGTTTATGTTGCATCAATGGAAGATCCAAACCTCAAACCTCAAAACAACAGAAGATAAATCACAAATGTTTCCCCCAATGTTATATATCAGAGCACGTAAACTAAGCGCAGAGCAAAAAACGAAGAAACAAACTCATGATTTCCTCCAACTCTAAGCAATTACTCAATTACCTTCTTATTTGTACTCTGAAGAGGACCACAGACAATAATAACAAGCATATACTATAAGGTAGGATATCAAACACAACATGTTCTACACAATCTCATTCATAGTATATCACAATACATTCTCATACTCATACTCATCAGCCAATCATAGCTCAATAAATATACATACAACTCATTATGCAACGCAACTCGACTAATGAAACTCTATACATATGCATGTGGTACCAACTCAATATTTGGTTCTCTCTAGAAACTGGGCCCCCTCTCTGAACCCATGAGCCCTCTCTCTGAGCTCCAAGCCTCGTCTATGAACTTGGGACAAGCCACTAGTCCCCTCTTTGAACTAGCAGACATGCCTCTTGACACAACTTAATGATGCATGCTCATACACATCAAATCAATGTGTTATACTCCTATCTGATCTTAACATATTCATACATGCAATAACACAATAGTCATAAATGCCACCCCAAACATAATGACACCGTCACACTCATAATTCATACGACAACATCATTACCACAAAAATTTAACCAAAATGACCACCATACAAATCTCACCATTTATGCACCACAACATCATGCATAACAATCAATCATTCTTATGACATTAATAAACAACAACAAACAATAGCAACTCAACAAATGTAACTTCATAGGCATTCATTCATGTCACTTCACCAAAACAACAACACATCATCATATAAACATAACGATTCGCTAACCGATCGTACAAATCATCAAAAACATTCCTACATTAGGTAAATGACTACAACACAAACATTTCACCAAGCACTACCATGAGGTAGCTCCGCGCGTTATCTTTCTAATGCTTCAAATGATGTCTCATTTGGCGTCACAAAACTCAAGTTATGCTCGAAAACGTCTTGCTTGGTACAAAATCCAAAGAGCTTCAACGGCCTCCCGTAGCACGTACTACAACCCGTAGCACTCTCTAGGAACCAAAAACATTGTTTTGCGAATTTTCCCCATTGGA